>CM021101.1:465693969-465787975 GCA_007115665.2 Sequoiadendron giganteum | reverse complement strand
CTCATGGCACGTAGGAATGCTTTGTCTAGACCTGTAGGTGGATATTGAATCCCTTCAAACCAAACTCTCTTGGTTTTGGTCAACTCAACACCGTTTGTGTGTTCCAGTGTCAAATGCATTCTTACAAAAAAATGTTAGTGGAAAGTTGTGCAAAAAATGGAAAGAAGCATTTTTTGTTTTGTACATAATGGAGTGAAACCAGTTGTACTAACATGTCAAGGTGATCAGTCCAATGCTAAAAAATGCCTCCTTTTGTCGCCCAAATCCCCTTGTGATTTTGAAGTGCACTAATCCAAGGTAGTCTTGAAAGTGTTGTAAGAGCAAAAAATGCAAAATTATTGTTTTCAGTATTTTTAACAAATGGGAAGCATGGTCACATCAAGGTAGGTAGGTAAATACTAGGGAAGGTCTCTTTTCATTTCCCATGTCACCCAATCATTGTGGGGTGCTCTTTCTGGGGTAGTCTCTAAAGTGCCTTAAGAGCCAAAAATGTAAAAAATGTTAGTTTTTTAGTAATTTTGATGAATGGTCAGCGTGGGAACATCAAGGTAGGTAGGTAAATAATATGGAAGGTCTGAATTTATTTCCCAAGTCACCTGATTGTTCTAGGGTGATCTTTCTTGGGTAGTCTCTTAAGTGCCTTAAGAGCAAAAAATACAAAAAATGTTATTTTTAATAATTTTGACGAATGGGCAACATGGGAATGTCAAGGTAGGAAGGTAAATACTAGGGAATTTCTCTTTTTGTTTCCCAATTCACTCGATCTTTCTAGGGTGCTCTTTTCGAGGTAGTCTCTTAAGTGCCTTAAGAGCAAAAAATAAAAATAAAATGTTTTTTTAGTAATTTTGATGAATGGGAAGCATGGACACATTGAGGTAGGCAATTAAATACTATGGAATGCATCTTTTCATTGCCCCGATCACTCGATTATTCTAGGCTGCTCTTTTGAGGTAGTCTCTTAAGAGCCCTAAAATCCAAAAATTGTCAAACTTTGACAAAGTCGTTCTGAGAGTTCGTGGCATGTAGGAATGCTTTTTCTAAACCTACAAGTTGATATTGAATCCATTCAAACCAACCTCTCTTAGTTTGAGTCAAATCAACACCGTTTGTGTGTTCCAGTGTCAAATGCATTCTTGCAAAAAATGTTAGTGGAAAGCAGTGCAAAAAATGGAAAGAAGCATTTTTTGTTTTGTACATAATGGAGCGAAACCAACTGTACTAACACGTCAAGATGGGCAGTCCAACGCTAAAAAAGGCCTCATTTTTTTGCCCAATCCCCCCCCCCACCCCTCGTGATTTCAGAGTGCACTAATCCGAGGTAGTATTGAAAGTGTTGTAAGAGCAAAAAATGCAAAATTGTTAATTTTTTAGTATTTTTAACAAATGGGTAGCATGGACATGTCAAGGTAGGTAGGTAAATACTAGGGAAGGTCTCTTTTTGTTTCCTGTGTCACTCGATCTTTCTGGGGTGCTCTTTCTGGGGTAGTCCCTTGAACAAATAAGACTTCTTTCAATGTATATCTATTGAGATGGAAATCAACCAAAATTTTCCCCAAGGACAAAGCAAAGAGAAACAAAGTGAGAATTTTGTAGTAAAGACATACCTTCTCTTTAAAAGAACAAATTGGATCTACTTTTTTGGCCACTACTTACCCCTAAGATTTGTTTTGATATCAATAATTTCTAATCCATGGAGATCATGTATATCTTGAATAGATAAGACTTCTTTCAACGTATATCTATTGAGATGGAAATCAACCAGAATTTACCCCAAGGACAAAGCAAAGAGAAATAAAATGAGAATTTTGTAGTAAAGATGCACCATCACAAAAACATAGTAGTATCAAACTCAAACATATGATGCAACATAATTAAAAAAAATATGTACCTTGAAAATATATTGATCTACACGATCTGCCATGGATGTTTTGATTTGAATTGCTTGAAAGCATACCTTTGTTCTCCAAAAAACCTAATTTTTTACATATCAATTAATTTGTATGCAAAATTTTAATGTACTTTTAATCCAATCCATAGAAATGACATGAATCAAAATAAGATAAAAAATATCATACTTGTCCCATACATTAAAAATCTACTATTCAAGTGTGCCTGAAGGGTCATCTCTTACCTTCAGAGTATTGAGTAATGCTTAATGATCAACACCACTAATTTTCTATAGTTCCAGTGTTCTTGGTTTGGTATGATGCCCTGATAACTTAATATTTGTTACTATAACAAGGTGCAAATACATGAGAATGGTTTTGTGTTTCTCATAGTCTTCAAATGTAGGCATGTTGTTCTCTCTAATCATATACGTTCGCAACCAAGTTTTAGCAACAACAACTAAACCTATAGGATACATGAAACCATCATCATCTGTCATCAATTGTGTTATATTCTTCTTTCCCTATACACATCATGGCAACCAATAGTCTGATCCCTCTTTATTCCCTTGTGGTGCAACAACTACATAGACATGTCCTAGTTATACAAGATCTAAAAGATGGTTGTAGTTAAGAAAACTTTCTATTTCATCTTCTAAAGATGATTTTGTTGTAGATAAAGGGGTTAGGTATTGCAGAATCCATGTATCTACCCATTCACTTGACTCGCATTGATCCCAATCACATTGAATGCAATTTTGACAAAAACAAGCCAACTCTCATGTCCATATGGTCCATGCAACTACATTTGAGCTTTGAAATGAAAGCATCTTTGAAGATTATTTGATTGTCTGAAATTATGATTTCTCTCCCACTGTGCCCTCATCAACCAACCAAAAAAACCTACACATTTGTGAATAAGGTTTCCCTCCTCATGACAATTCATAAGTACACCAATCAGCAATAGAACGTGCATCATTGAATGTTGCACCACCTCTGATCTTCATTTGTTCCTTAACTAGAGCTCTCTTCACACATGCACTTGTACCATCATGCATGCCTTTTCCATGCCCAACTTCAAAAAACTCCAAAAATGTGTTACAAACCTCTCTACGTGCATTATGCTCAACCAATAAAATATATGAGCATTCTTGAATTTCCCCATGTAGTTATTTGACCAAATGAGATGTCAACCCATTACAATACCTTTTTCCTGCAAGAACTCAAAAAAGTTTTCAAAATAATGTTGCACAAACTTAGATGAATGATATCTATCATCACTCATGTAAAAATGGTACTCCCTAATTATCTTCCTGTCCTCTTATGTACTATCAAGGGTGTGGCTATATGTTATGTGGACAAAAATATCAATTTGAATAGAATTGTAATATTGTGATTGTACCTCATTTTATGGCTGCAATGTGTACTTTTTAGAAAAATTAACCACAGATACAATAGTTCCAATTAAGAAAGAGTCATTACACATCTTGAATTGCCGATCCAACCACTAGGACCTATGGCTATGCCTTGCATACTTGTAGAAAAGATTTTTCTTAAAATCAAAAATAAAATCAACAATACTTAGCTCTCTTGTGACCAACTCGCATCTAGAACCTTCACGTCCACTCTTCAAACTATATTTGACTATCTCAAACCTTTTTTTCTCAACAACCTTAGCAAAATCATGTTCACTTCCCTCATGAAAACATGTTACAAAGTTTGATAAACCACCACATTGCAAACACGTTTCATTTAAACAATCATTTCTATAAAAAAAGAAACCATCACCTCTAACACATAAAGATGAATCTAACAAGTCCCTAGATGACTTGGGAAGTTGCATTGCATGAAATTCTTGCAACATTTCATTAGTATGCATAGTAGAATGAATATAGAATAATAATTCATGAAACATTGAAATATCAACATGGCATTTACAACATGTATTATGAATATTAATAGGTACACAATAAAATGGCTTACAAGACTCAAAATCCCTTTGTGAGATTTAAAAATTTAGATGTGATTCAAAAAATTGTTTGTACAATATTGTTTGGCTACATTCCAAGAAATGTTTAGGATGTGGTGTGCAATCTCAATTACCAATTCTTAACTTTAAAACATCCTTTACATTTAGTGATACTCTAGATTGAGAGTGCCAAAATTGTCCAATTTCATTATTTACGTTATTGGTTAGCTTCTTATTAACACGTGGAAGCCTCCCACTAAAAGCCCATGTATCATTTTGAAGAGGACTATCGAATCTTCCTCTACTTGAGAGTGCTATATATAATGTTTTACGATTTATATTTAAATCAATACAAGTTTGTCTCATTAAACGAGCCTTTCTCAAATGATGCCTTACTGGTGAGGTTGTGATCACTCTACGAGTAGCTCTTTTATCTTTTTACTTTATAGTATTTCCAATAGAAGTTAGAGCATTAAAAAGGTTTTTAACAATAATACTATTTTTTTCTGACTTTTTGGTGACACAAATCTTCAATTTTTTTAATAATGGTCTCATTTTGTAAGACTTTAGTAATTGCACAAAAAATTGACATTTTTCGGTTAATGTCTTATTGGAAAAGTATTGATTGAACATATCGGTAGCCCACAACCAAACTGTTCGTGATGACCTTTTTCCATCAAGATTATCTATTATGTTCTCATCTATTTCAAGTAACCATTTAGGGGTTCATGAATGTTGAGCATTTTCATTGGATTCATTACAAATAGATGGATTTATGAATTCATTTTCTTCCTCGCAAATATCCTCTCTTCTTGCATAATTAGGAGATACATTGACATTCATTGTTTTATTTTTACCTATTTCATGTTCAACATTAATATTTTCAACTGAGTGTTCAACATTTGAATTTCATTTTCATGCTCAATATTTTTTAATTTCTTTCATGTTCAACATTTTGAATTTCTTCTTCAATATTTTCAACCATGTGTTCAAAATTTTGAATTTCTTCTTCAATATTTTCAACCGAGTGTTCAATATTTTGAATTTCAATTTCATGCTCAACATTTTGAATTTCATTTTTATGTTCAACATTTTGAATTTCTTCTTCAATATTATGATCACTTTGAATTTATTGCATAAAGGTGGAAAATCTCCTCTTTACCTTCAAGGAGAAGGCTCCTCTTTACCTTTTTTGCATAAAGGTGGCAAAGCCATGAAATTTGTATTATAAAATAAAGAAGTTACATATCGTTAGAAAAGTAGTTAGATTAACTATATGAACCAGAAGTATCCAGACAAGGGATTTCCATCATTTAAAAAATATGAGCAACATGCCATAGATGAAGCAAAAATGTGCCCTAGGCACCAAGTACAAGAGAAACGTAATAGCTCGATCAAAGAAGAACTGAAACTTGAGGGACCCAAAAAAATGATCGAAGAAGATTAGAGGCACAAAAACCAAATTGAGAGCCATATCATCAGAAGTCCGGAAGTCGCCAAGAACTTGCAAGGAAAACATGAGGCCTCCATCCACAAAACCAGGCCTCCATCCACAAAACCAAAGCAAAATTTCACCCTAAAAGTTAGCAGAAAACCAATGAAATAAAGCCGAGAGATTAAGACAAGATGTCAAAGATCCACCAAAAAACTAGAGAAGAAAATGTGGGTTCTTCAAGTTGAGCTTTCCTCTAAAGATGCAATGTCTGTAGGAGGCAAAAAATAAGGTTCCTTATGAGGCTCAATTTGAGCGTGTCTAATGAGAAGATGAACATCGTTATAAAGTTCCTATATGGGATCACAAACAAAGTTTCCATAGCGGTACCTGAGACTCAAGAGACACACATTAAATTCATAGGGGCAGTCATTGAGAAGTCCATGTGCCATAACACAGAAAAGCCTAGAGAGGATTTTATCTGAAAGAACATGTTTGCAAATTATTCCTCCTACCAAATTCGAACCTTGAAGGATTTGATAACCTTCCAAAGCTGACTAAAGTGAGGAGAGAGGGAAAACATGCTATAATAAATAAGTGGCTGCTAAAAATTTGACCATTTCCACATTCCACAGTACATCCATTAGATTTGATACAAACTGTGAGGACATTTCATATGGAAGTTCCATGACATTCAAATCCATCCAGTCGAAGCCCAAGATAACTTGAATATCATCCATCACTTGTTTGCATTCAAAAGAGAATGCCCTTCTTAATTTATCGTCCGTTATTAGAGAATTATCACAGATTTTATACCACCTGAGAGGAACAAAGACTCTGAAAAGCCTATCCAGAGCCATCAAAGAGAATAGACAATCCAAAAACCACAGAAAGAGTGAGAAAGAAGCCATCCGAAGGTCAATATTAAATAATTTAGATGGCCGCCAAAACACCACTTGCAGAGCCACACACGGACAAGCATTAAGCTTTCATTTAATGCATAAGCTGAAACAGTACCATCAATAGCTCATTTGATGCCAAGTGCCATGTAATTTGCCTTGCCTTGGAAATTAAAGATAGTAAGGAGCCACCATAAAATATCAAATATATCAAAGGTTCTACTAAATACTCCTCTTTGATGTCCATCAACAAGAAAAAAATTCTTAGTGGCGAACATTGAAGAGGAGGAAATTTATTTACTTTTTTCCAAATCCTTCATATGCCAAATTTGACACCAACTCTGACAGCCGCCAAGAAAAAAAAATTCTGATTTTCAATCTTTGGCAATAAATATTATTCCACAGAGGGGCCAAGAAATCCTCCAAGCTATAAAGAGGAGCCTTCTCCTTGAAGAGATTTTGACACACCTCTTCTTTCCAACCTCTTCCTTTCTCTATCTTTCTCTCTACTTGCCTCAATTGCCCCCGCTTGAAACTTGTCTTCCTTTTCGATTTGTGAAGATTGTTGCTTCCCATTATCCCAACCCAAACAAGTACCAAATTATTGAAAGAATAAACTTTTTGTAAAAAGGAGTGCTCCAAAAGTGAATTCTTGTCTATAATGCACAAAAATCATGATATTCCCGACATAGCAGAGAATATGGTGGCTCTTGGAACAAACAAAATTGACTTTTATCCATTGTGTCCACTCTTACAAAACGAAAATTCATTTTATCAAGAAAAATAGATATCTATTTTGTTCAAAAAATGGATATCCGTGTTGATTAGAGTCATTCACGGGTTGCACATTGTGTGAGAGATGGTCTACAAGATGAATATCTATTTTTGTTTCAAAAATGGATATTCGTTCTGATTAGAGCCTTTCACGAGTTTGCACATTGTGTGGGAGATGGTCTGCAAAATGGATATTTATTTTTATTTCAAAAATGGATATTTACTATTTTAAGCTTATTCTATTAATATAAAAAATACAATATTTTTTTTCATATAATATATTAATATGGTATTTATTATAATATTATATATATTTATAATTATATAATATTATATTAATGCACATAATATTAATATATAATATTATATTAATGCAGATAATATTAATATAATATTATCATATTATTTATATAATATAATATAGCATTATATATAATATATATTGATTTTAATATATAAAGCAACAATAACAGATATCTGTTATGTACACATAACAGATATTTGTTATGCACACCTTAAAATAGAGTGAGAGTGGGCTTGTTTTAATTTTAAATGTAAGGGGGAGCGATCCTACCTAAAATGAATATATGTTTTGTAACAAAACGGATATCCGTTATGTGCACCTTAGAACAAACCAAGCTTGGGGCTTGTTTCAAAATATGGGGAAGTCGTCAATGGGCCATTGGTCTACTGGAAAATTTGAAAGGTTTAGAATGAGCCCACCAGGGATCAAGTCTTGCTGAGTGCAAAGCCCTGACGCCTAAAAAGGGATGAGGCTGGGATCGTGCCCCAGGCGAATTTTGGTGGAATGGATACCCCTCAGTCCTTTGCTCTAATCTAAAGGGGACCCTCTCAAGGGTATATCCAAATAAAATAAAAAATAAAAAATGGGGAAGTCATCTTGTCCAAAATGGATATCCATTATATCAAACTTAAAAATTCTATTATATATTAAATACTATATAGTATAACATATATATTATATATATTACATATTATTAATTTTTTAATACATATTATATATTATATTTATATGTATTAATGTATTTTAATATTATATTTATATATATATTAATGTTTTTTTAATATATATATATATATTATATTATTATTAAAAATATAGACAGATAAATGGAGATAGGGAGAGAGATAGAGAGAGAGTTACAAAGGAAGGGAAGGGGTAGGTGGAGTTAGATGGAGGGAGAGAACACCCTCAACCCTCAACCCTATACCTTAAACCATAAACACCTCAACCCTCAACCTTATACTTAAATCCTAAAGCCTATAATCCCAACCCTTAACCCCATGCCTTATACCCTCAATCCATACCCTAAAACCTATACCCAATATCCTACAATCTAATCCCTATCCCTAAACACTTAACCTTAGACACTCAACCTTGAACATCATCCCTCAAATATAAACCATCAACCCTCAACCCTATTCAATTAAGCCCTAATCCCTCAACCCTCAACCTTATAACTTAAACCCTAAACCCTAAACCCTCATCCATATACCCTATACCCTCAAACTTATAACCTAAACCCTGAACATTGTCCCTCAACACTATACTTCAACCCTAAACCGTACGCTCTCAAACAGTTCACCATATGCCCTCAATGTTTAACCCTATACCATATACCCTCAACCCTATACTCAAGCCCTAATCCCTCAACCCTCAATCCTATACCTTAAACCCTAAACTCTACACCCTCAACCTTTATCCCTATACTCTATACCCTATACCATCAACCTTATACCCTAAACCCTGAACATTCTCCCTCAATACTATACTTAAAACCTAAACCATACACACACAAACCTTCACCCTATGCCTTATACCCTCAATCCCTCAACCCTCAACCCTATACCCTCAACCAAATACTTCAACCTTAATCCATCAATCCTCAACCCTATTCCATTAACCCTAAACCCTACAATCTCAACCCTTAACCCTATACTTAAACCCTAAACCCTACACTCTCAACGCTCAACCCTATGCCTTATACCCTCAACCAATACCCTATACCCTATACCTAATATCTTAAACCCTTATATATATACCCTATACACTTAACCTTAGACAATCAACCTTGAACATTATCCTTCAATTGTAAACCCTCAACCCTCAACCCTCAACCTTGAACCCAATACTTAAGCCCTAATCCCTCAACCCAATACTTAAGCTCTAATCCCTCAACCCTCTTGACCCTATACCTTAAACCCTAATATTATCCCTCAATCGTAAACCCTCAACCCTATACTTAAGCCCTAGTCCCTCAACCCTCAACACTCAACCATATACCTTAATCCCTAAACCATACACCCTCAGCCCTCATCCATATACCCTATACCCTCAAAATTATAGCCTAAACATTGAACATTGTACCATCAACCCTATACTTAAGCCCTAATCCCTCAATCCTAGACCCTATACAATAAAACCTAAACCATACACCCTCAACCCTAGACCCTATACATTAAACTGTAAACCATATACCCTCAACCATCATCCCTATACCCTATACCCTAAACCCAAAACATTGTCCCTCAACACTAAAATTAAACCAAAAACCATACACTCTCAACCCTTCACCCTATGCCATATACCCTGAATCCCTCACCCCTATACGATATACCCTCAACCCAATAATTAAGCCATAATCACTCAAACCCATACCCTAAACCCAATTATCCTTTATCATCAACCCTATACTTAAGCCCTAATCCCTCAACCCTAGACCTTATACAATAAATCTAAACCATACACCCTTAACCCTAGACCCTATACATTAAACCCTAAACCATACACCCTCAACCCTCATCCCTATACCCTATACCCTAAACTTTGAACATTGTCCCTCAACACTGAACTTAAACCAAAAACCATACACTCTCAACCCTTTACCCTGTTCCATATACCCTCAACCCAATACTTAATCCCTAATACCTCAACCCTAAACCTAATTACCCTATACCATCAACCCTAAAACTTAAGCCCTAATTCCTTAACCCTAGACCCTAGACAATAAACCCTAAACCATATGCCCTCAACCTTGGACCCTATACATTAAACCCTAAACCACACACTCAACCCTCATCCCTATACCCTATAACCTAAACCTTATATGCTAAACCCCGAACATTGTCCCTCAACATTGAACTTAAACCAAAAATCATACACTCTCAACCCTTCACCCTATGCCATATACCCTCAATCGCTCACCCCTATACCATATACCCTCAACCCAATACTTAAGCCCCAATCCCCTATACCCTATGCATGTTTGTCCCTCAACACTATACTTGAACCCTAAACGATACACTCTCAACCCTTTAACCTATGCCTTATACCCTCAATCCCTCAACCGTCAACCCTATACCCAATATCATAAACCATAATCCCTATACCCTACACACTTAATCTTATACATTCAATGGGTTGAACATTATCCCTCAATTGTAAACCCTCAACCCTATACTTAAGCCCTAATCCCTCAACTCTCAACACCCAACCATATACCTTAATCCCTAAACCCTACACCCTCAACCCTCATCCATATACCCTATACCCTCAACCTTATAGCCTAAACCTTGATCATTATCCCTCAACCCTATACTTAAAACCTAAACCATACAGTCTCAACCCTTAACCCTATGCCTTATTCCCTCAACCCATGCCCTAAACCCAATTACCCCGTACCATCAACCCTACACTTGAGCCCTAATCCATCAAACCTAGACCCTATATAATAAACCCTAAACCATACACCCTTAACCCTAGATCCTATACATTAAACCCTAAACCGTACATCCTCAACCCTCATCCCTATACCCTATACCCTAAACCTCATACCCTAAACCCCAAACATTGTCCCTCAACACTAAACTTAAACCAAAAACCATTCACTCTCAATCCTTTACCCTATTCCATATACCCTCAATCCCTCACCCCTATACCATATACCCTCAACCCAATACTTAAGCCCTAATCCCTCAAACCTCAACCCTAAACCTTAACCCCCAAACCCTACAACCTCAACCCTCATCCCTGTACCCTATACCCTATACACTTAACCTTAGACACTCAACCTTGAACATTATCATTCAATTGTAACCCCTCAACCCTCAACCCTATACCATCAACCCAATACTTAAGCTCTAATCCCTCAACCTTCAACCCTATACTTTAACCCTAAACCCTACACTCTAAATCCTTAACCTTATTCCTTATACCAAAAACCCGTACCATAAACCCGTACCATAAACCCTATACCCAATATCATAAACCCTAATATCTATACCCTAAACACATAATATTATACACAACCCTAAACATTATCCCCCAACTGTAAACCCTAAACCCTCAACCCTATACCCTATACCCTCAACCCTATACTTAAACCCTACACTCTCAACCCTCAATCTTATACCTTAAACACTAAATCCTGCACCGCAAACCCTCATCCTTATATCCTATACCCTCTACCTTATACACTAAACCCTAAACATTGTCCCTCAACACTATACTTAAAACCTAAACCATACATTCTCAATCCTTCAACCTATGCATTATACCCTCAATCCCTATACCCTATACACTTAACCTTATACCCTCATCCCTAAACACTATCCCTCAACCCTCAACCCTATACCTTAAATCCTAAACCCTACACCCTCAACCCCCATCCCTATTTACCCTATACCCTACCAATCCCTATCTCTTTCTCTCCTAAATTCTATCTCCTTTCTCTATTCCTCCTAATTCTACCACTCCCTATCTCCTCCCACCTCCTAATCCTCTCTCTCTCTCTCTCCCTCTCACCCTACCAATTCATATCTCCTTCTCTCTCTCCATCCCACCATACCAATCCCCGCCCCTCTCTCTCTCCCCCTCCCACCCTACCAATATCCATCTCCTTCTTTCTCTCTATTCCTCCCACCCTTCCACTCCCTATCTCCCTCCTTCCCTCTCTCACCCTCCCATCTTACAATCCCTATCTCCCTCTCTCTCTCTCTCCTTCCCACCCTACCGATCCCTATCTCCCTCCCTCCCTCTCTCACCCTCTCACCTTATCAATCCCTATCTCCCTCCACCTATCCCTCCCTATCTCCTTCTCTCTCTCTCCCTCCCACCTTACCAATCCTCTCCCTCCTTCCCTCTTTCTCTCCCTCCCTCTATCCCTCCCACCCTATGACTCCCTCTCTCCCTCTTTCCCTCTTTCTATCCCTCCACCTATCCCTCTCTCTCACCCTCCCACCCTACGAATCCTTATCTCCCTCCTATCCTACCTCTCACTATCTCAGGCTCCTTCCCTCTTTTTGTCCCTTCCTCTCTCCCTCCCACCCTACCAATCCCTATCTCCATCCTTCCCTCTCTCTCCCTCCCTTCCTCCCTCTCTCTACCTCCCTCTCTCTATCTCCATTTCTTTGTCTAGATTTTTTAATAATACTACAAATTATATTAAAATACATTAATATATATAAATTAAATATATAATATATATTAGAAAAAATAATAATAGGTCATATATAATATATCATATAACACATAATATATAATATAATATATAAATTATTTCTTGAGTTTAGATAATGGATATCTGTTTCTAAAAATCGGATATCCATTTTGTATAGTAGAGGCACGTCTATATTTTGAAGACATGGTGGTTTGTTTTAGCCCTACATAGAGGATATCCATTATCACAATAGATATATCTGTTATTGATAACACAAACACCCATTCCCTTCTTTGTAAATCTTTATTAAATTTAATATATTAATATAACATAAATAATCTAATATCATACATATTTATTTGGGCTCTCTTGAGAAAATTGGGTTGTGGATTTTCCTGACGAAAGGAATTATGGACTCTTAAATTTGCATAAATTTAGTAAGGACTTAGCTCAGAATTGGAAGTTGAAGCCATGGGTAAAGTGAATAAGGCAAAGTTTCACTAAAACATTGTTACCGTGAAGCTAATAAGGTGGCAGATTTGCTTGCTAATGTTGGTGCTTCACAAGAATGTGGGGAGGTGATTTGGGACTCATCCTCTCTCTCAATGATGTATTAGAGTCGGTACAATTGGATGGGTTTGTCATCTGACATCTCCTCTTCCAAGGTTTTGGATACTTCAGGCTAGGAGGTTACAGAGAATTTTATGATCGATTTGGAATGTGATTTGCTCTTAACCTCTTAGGGTTCGTGGCATGTTCTTAAAACCTAACTCAATAGAAATGATGGGGATTTGACTGGTATATTCATATTTTCTCAGTGTGTAATACCCTAGATGGCTATGCATTTGGGCTCACACTCATATCTATATGTGTAAGCCAAATCGACATTGGATCCTATCATAATGAAGATTTTGCTTGACTGGGTTTTGGCGTTGCATTGCCTATATAGGTGCGGGTTTGGTCTATTATTTTTGCATTGGTTGGTCTAGGTTATTATGTCGAAGATGTTTGGGGTTGAATGTAGGTGCGGGAGGGGCAATCGAGAGGTGTCAATCAGTGAGACTTCAGTGTAGTAGATCACCTTTTTTTTTTGTGTTGTGATGACACTGATAACATTGATGGCTTTCTCAAGTTCTTGAAAGATAGCCCGGGGCTTATGTATTCAAATATTGTAAATCATCTTTTAGACATTGCTGAGGGTGTAGGATACTTGTATCATGGAGTGTGACTCCATGTTTTCTGATGTAATACTTTTATTTGTATTGAATCACACATATATATAATTATTAAATCATCTTATTTTTATGACATTATATAAAGAATATATAAATAAATAATCATTCTCAATGTTTTACATATTCATTCGAATAATATTTTATTTTATTTATAAAATTAACCCTACTTTTTAATATTTTAAAAAATATATTAATGTTGAATTTCTCATATGGTCTGGTAATACATTGCCAACCAATAATATAAATAAATAATAATAATAATATACGTATTATATATATAAATAATATAGTATTATAATATTATATAAATAATATAATATAATATATAATATATTAATATTAATATTATATATCATATTATTATGTATAATATTATATATTATATATACTAATATAAAAAATATATTAATATTATATATCATATTATTATGTATAATATTATATATTATATATACTAATATAAAAAATATATTAATATTTTTGGTTTTAATAAATGAATATCCATATTTTAGGCGTTAATAATGGATATTATGTATGATATTATATTATATATACTAATATAAAAAATATATTAATATTTATGGTTTTAATAAATGAATATACATATTTTAGGCGTTAATAACGGATATCTGTTATGCAGCCTTAGGTAATAGATATTCGTTTACTATCGGATATCTGATTTTTTTGCTAAAAAATGAATATCCATTACTATTAGATATCCGATATTAACAAATATCTATTTTGCTTTAGTATGGCTTCAGTATTTGGGTTTGGGGGCATTGACGAACCTAAAAAGTTAACATCCCCAATGTGTTTACAGGGATTATAAGAGTTTTTCAAACTTCACCCTTCGTGCTGACGACTTTTTTTCATCCGATTTTGATGAAACAAAAAAGGGTTTGTTTAGCAAACTAACAACATTCTACCGATATAAGATATGCTTTATTTTGAATTTAATATGTAATATTATTGATTTTCTACATGTACTATGTGTAAAGTCTTTATTAATAGGTTAATTGAAAAAAATCTATAACTTTTAAACGGTTAAACATTTTTGAATCCGAAAGATACATCACACAAGTTATGCTTTACAAATTATAGTTTAAAAAAATCATAATTTTTTGACCAAGTTAGGGTGGTCGAACAATTTTTTTAATATTTTTCAAAATTCCTACTAGAAAATTCATAACTAAATATTTACTTGACAAAAAATTACAAAAAATATGTGTCACATTCGGGCATGTGTCCTCTACTTATATTGAAAGATTCAATTTTTTTTTCTCCCCATTAGGGTGGCTAGACAAACACCCACTTTTTATTTTTTTTCTGAAAATTTAGTACTATTGCATTGAAATTTCAAATTTTCACCAAATAGATTTACTTTTTTCCAAAAAAGGACTAGTAGCTTAGAAACTAAATTCAATTTTCAACAAATTTTGTTTTTTACATATTTTTCAAATTATGTTAATAACCTATTCAAATTCTTATGTCAAGTTGTGCAACTCTATTTTTCTAAATTTTTATTGCCACTTAGGGGCCTAGTTTGGCCCCCATGATCCTGCACTGACCCATCATCACCAAACTTAACAAGACCTCCTTGAAACTTTTCAAGTTTAACAAACTTAATTTTATCACTTGTCATATGATTTGAGCATCCACTGTCAACAATCCAGTATTTCTTGTCCTCTCTAGCATGAAAAATAGTCACCATAGTTCCATTATGACCTTTTAGAGCAACTTCCTTCATACATCTCTCAGAGTTAGCAGAATTAGTTCCAACATTTAGAGCCATGAACAAGCATTCATTATCCTCATCATTAGAGTAATCAGATTCATCGTCAAATATACTGACATCTTCTTTAACATAATAACTTTTCTTGATTAATTTACCTTTATTCTCCTTAAATCTGTCATTTGAAGGTTTGACTAGACATCTTGAAGCATAATGACCTATTTTTATACAATTGAAACATTTGAAAGGTAACTTACCTTTGTATTTTCCAGTTCCCTTTTCAATATCCTTATAAAGTTTGCTTCTAGCTCATCAAACTCATCTGGATCAGATTCCTTATTCTTCTCTACTTTGCCAACTTTAAAAGTAGTCTCTTTTCTTGAATCACTTGGACCAAATTCTCTCAATTCAAAAGTAGTTAAAGCACCAAACAACTGATCTCTAGAATAATTATTTAGATTCCAACATTCCTCAGTAGCATAAACCTTATGACTATAAGCTTTAGTAAGAGTTCTCAGTACCTTCTTTACCACCTCATCTTCATCAAGTTTTCCACCAAGACCTTTGATGAATTGACAACTTCATCCACTCTATGCATGTAGCTTGTAATATCTTCATCTTATAACATCCATTGGGTTTCAAACTTGGTCTTCAAATTCTACATCTTTGCTTGCTTGAATTTATCGTCTCCTTCATAGATACTTTCCAACTTCTTCCAGATCTCACCAACAATTTTAAGACTCATGACTTTCACTAGTTCTGAAAAAGAAAGACCACTTAAAAGAGCATACCTTTCTTTTCCATTGTTCTCATATGCCTTGATCTCATCATAAGTACTCAGACCATTTGTAGGAATTATATATCTAGTTTCAACAGACTTCCAAACTCCAAATCCTAGAGAAATAAGGAAACCTTCCATCCTAGTCTTTTAGAATGCATAATCGGATCCATCAAATAGAGGAGCCTCCTTGTGCACCATCACAAATCTACCTCAAGCGATTAATCTTTCTTCCAAGGAACCTTTATCTAATACCAATTGAATGCACAAGATAACTGAGAGGGGGGTGAATCAGTTGTACATTAAAATATTAAACCCTCATTAACATTCAAATCTGCATTAATCCTTAAACCCTTAACAATCATTAAACCCTTATCATGCATTAATCGAATGTAAACATAAGAAATAGTAATGCAAACACATACATACACATGACAACACCAGATTTACGTGGAAAACCCAAGAAGGGAAAAACTACAGTGAGGATTAGCTCACAATATAAAGTAATTGCAACATCGAATACAATAGGCTCACTACTGGAGGGCTCACTACCCAAAAGAAAAGAAGGGATCATTGCCAATGGCTCACTGGCTGAATAGAATGAAGAAGAAATAACATTGTTACAATGAGAAATCCATCTCAAAGAAATGGAAAAGTTCCACCACTACTTCACCAGAACATTCACACTCTCTTAGTAGAATGTAGACACCTTTTGCTCATTGCTTCCAGTAGTCTTAGTCATTAAGGCTCATATTTCACTTCACACTTTCACACTTCACATAATGATTCACATCACACACACTTCATAACTACATCCTCCATCAAATATTTACTCATATATAACATCTTCAACCTTGAAAATAATTCACAAGGTCGGTTATGCACCTCAAACGTGCAAATTCAAATTAGGTCGACACCAAAACATTCCTGTAGTGGAGAAGAATGAAGGTGAAGCACAATACACCTTAACTCAAACCTAAATCCACTCATACATGCCATGCCACACTTTCACAAACACTGAAGCATATCCATAATTAGTGTAAACACCCAAGGTTGGTCGAACCTATGTTAACGTTGTTGAAAAATTAAGTACATGCTTCTTTGATCCAAAGATGACTCATGAGCCACACACATCACTTAAACACAATCTAGAATATTACATAAACATCCTAAAATCCAAAAAAATCTTTTACAACAACTTTCACATGAACATACTCATCCTACACACCTAGTTAAATTTTCTCATACTATAACACGTGAATCCAACCTTGCAGAGCACCAAACTTTGAACAACTCAGACTAAAGATAGATACTAGCAATATAAGCACACTTCCAGATCTATAAGACTAGAAACCAAACTGCGAAGAAATGTAGATCAAAACTATTTCTCCCAGACAACACTCCTTACATAGTTCACACATTGATCCAAAACTTAAAACTCTAGATATAACACCTTTTAATACCTTTGATCAAAATATCTAAACCGCATAAGAAAATCTTCAACCATGAAGAAATGCAGAGCAAAATACTAAACACCACTTTGTCACACTGAACACTCTTCACCACACTATTTCCTCTTTTATTCAAATTTTCTCAAAAGCACTTGGAACCAAGCACCATAAACACATTCTCATCATCTGGAACACCTTCTCAACAATTCAACCACACAAGAGGTTGAACATCACCAACACATGCTCATCAAAGCAACACTAGAGGTTGACATTGGTGATACTTTTAATGACAACATAATGCAATGAATCAAAGCATCATCATAGACTTCCAACAATCTCTCCATAGACCTATTGACATCAATGCAACAACAAAGATCTGTTGACATCAATGACAACACAAACTTCCAACAAAAACAATGTGGAGAAGTGTACAAGTGTGAGAACAAGAAAGTGTGGATTGCATTTGAAGATCTTGCTGAGGAAGTGTGAATGTGTGAAAGATAGAATCATATGTGCTATAACACCTGAGCCAACAGAGTGTTATGTTGATAATCATTTTAATCTTTCTCTAAATATTTGTATCTTTCTCTGAGATAGTGAATATCATCAGGTCCTTGTATATTGCTCCTGAAGTTGTGTTTGCTTCAATTCAACAAGTTCTTTGTATCTTGCACTGAGGTAGTGAGCCTTAGTTGGCAAGTGATTTTTAGTAGTGAGCCTTTATATTATGAGTTAACTCTCACTGTGGTTTTTCCACGTAAATCTGGTGTCACATTGTGGATGTGTGTTCTTTTCTCCTTTATCATTGCTACTAATCTAGTTAGAATTAGAATTGCTATATCTTTCATTGCTGAAGGTTTTGCTATATCTTTCTACTGATTTGATTAAGAGTTTGAATTTTGTATTGTACTGAGGAATTCAAGCCCTAGAAGGGTTTAAGTTTTTGTGTAGACTAATTCACCCCCCCTCTCAATCTCTGGGTGTGTTCAACGAATCCACTATGTTCTCCCTCATGGAATATTAGTAGACTCTTAATATATTTATAATCTAGGGTACCACTTGAGGAAACAATATTGGTGGAACCTCTTTGAATTATTAAAGCACCCACTTGGTTAGTTGAATATTCATGACCCAATGTTAGTATACCAAGAGGTTATATTCATACAAAATACATACTACATCATACACTAGCCATTTCCTTTCCATATTTTTTTATGGATCAATAATCATATACACATGTGTGAGAGTCACCATAGGCCATGGTGCAACATCAAAAAGACCTAGTCTATGCCATCACATAGCTTTAAAAATTGACTTATCTAAGACAAGTGTTTATGGTTGGATGTGCTCAAGAATCTTGCCCATTATTAGAGGCATGTGGCTAAATATTAATGAGAGAGGAGTCAACATATTAGACAATCTATGCATACAAATATTTTCAACTTAATTTTAAGAAAAGAGATGTTGCAAATTATTTGATCTACATACTTCAATAAAGTAGAATTTTATACAAAAAATACTAAGAAAGAGTGAGAAAATTGAAATGATGAGAGAAATATAATAGAATAAATTACAAAATGAGACATTGATATACCCTAAGAAATTATAAAATTGAAAGAATGGAAGAAAAATAATAGAAATAAATATTAAATAAAAATAACATGTACAAGCACATGGGTTGGAAATAGACATTAAGGTACATAATTTTTCCCTTAGGAGTATAAGTAATATGAAAATGATAGTGTAGACCTAATGGACACGTACACCCATGTAAGTACATAGAACACTAGAAAAGATATATGCCCCAAATGTGGCTCCAACTGCATAAGCACACAATGGTTGAGATAAGGCATGAGGTCCCTAGTGGTATCAAAGCTCTAGATGCATGACATATCAAGCATTGACATGGAATCAATAATGTGGGGAAGGAAAATGGTGTCCCTAGTGTGAGACTTAATACATGATAAGAATGTGAGCACACAATAAGACTAGCAATGCATGTTGCCCACAATGTGAGAATAATAGATCTTAGTACATGGTAAGACATGCAAGCTTGATTGTGTAAGATATGGTCATACATGTGTACATAAAAAGTAGTTTCCTCATATCATTAATATAATGTAATGAAGCTCAATGAGTGATATAGACATAAGTGGTTGAATATACTCATGCAATAATTAAAAATATGTAAGGGGAAAATGAATAAGCATGTTACAATGATGTATAGATAAGACATGATCGTGTAAGAATATGTAAAATATAGTTACCCTCAAAATGGGAAAGATGGCATGATAAAGCTTATAGAATGAATATGGCTATGCAAGAGGTGATAATAAATGAATGTAACTACCTACCAAGTATAGTGGTTAAAATTAGCATCTTGATAGATGCACGATGCTAACCAAGTCCTTCACTACCTTTCCATGAGGAGTAGAAAGGCCAAATGAACTAGTAGCAACATGTAAAGTAATGATGAATGGTCCAATCTAGCTACATCAAAATTTACCATGAAGCCCCTTCTTTTTGTTTGGGTTCTTATGTTTTGCATAAAGTACTAAGTCACCTAGTTGGAAGTCTCTTTAGATGATTTTATTATTATTATTTTTCTTTGATTACCTTTTATATGTTCAAAGATTGTTTAAAGTATTGAATCTTTGCTCCTCAAGGGTATCGAGCTCTTTCTAATGATGCCCCCAATATATATAATCATCAAACAATACAAAGGTTCATATGCATAGTGATGTAATCTTCATCTCAAGTGAAATGATGGCCTCTATATGATAAACCAAAGAGTAGTGTTTAAAGCATGAAGGTGTGCATATACTAGTAAGGTATGTCCATGACATAGTGACAAGTTATGTATGACAATTGGTACCATGTTTATGAATTATTTTCCTAAATATTTTCTTAATAGAAATATTAGTGGCTACAAGTTATCTATTATCTCATGGATAATATGGAGTATATAATCTCTATTTTACATGTACTATCATCATCCGTGCTCATTAAGAAGACAACATTAGCCTTGGTGTGGATGTGTCAATTGTTCTTTCTGGGAATGAAAATAATGAATCAAAATAATCATGCAATTGTAGTGCCAATTCATGATATTGCATTAATTTTGACTCTTTTATCCTATACTTTCCCTTGATTTGTTTAACTATGAGTTGTTAATCACCATGGATGTTAAGAGATTTAACCTTTAAGGAAATAGCTGTACATAACCTTGTAATCAATTCCTCACACTCAACCACATTATTGTTACAAGGAAAATCAATCTAAAATGATAGGGATATTAGGTCACCTAAGGGAAATCAAGATCACTCCTACCCCAAAACTAATCATGCATCTACAACCATTCAATAATATGCTCTGAGAGGAAAATGAGTCAATATTTAATACATGTGCATGAAAGAATAATGTGTTAATAGGTGTGAGTAGGGAATGATGCTAAAACTAATTTATTGAAAAATTCTTCTCCTTTGATAGATTTTTGTGAGACAAAATTGAGATTAAACTCTAAAAGTACCAATTAATGCACCCATCTTCCAACATAACCTAAGTGTTCTAATCTTAGACAAAATGTATTTCAAGGGGTCTTCTTTGATGATTAGACATTTTTTTGACATCAACCATATAATGTTATAGATTTTGTGTTGAAAAATTAATGACTAAGCATAATTTTACCTTTAGGGTATACCATGTTTCATAATCTAGTAACGTATAACTAATGTAATTGACTACATATTCCTTTTTGTTTTCATCATTTTGTATCAAAATACCTCTGATAGCGAATTTAATGATTGATGTATATATAA
Organism: Sequoiadendron giganteum; assembly: GCA_007115665.2. Taxonomy (NCBI): domain Eukaryota; kingdom Viridiplantae; phylum Streptophyta; class Pinopsida; order Cupressales; family Cupressaceae; genus Sequoiadendron; species Sequoiadendron giganteum. The sequence goes on along the minus strand of CM021101.1, from coordinate 465,766,542 downwards.
CAAGAAGGGTTTTCTATGAATGATAAACATGAAGACTCATAGATTTAGCAAATATTATTTCAAGACATCAAATGCATTTTGACAATTGATTTTCCATTAAAATTTAACATATGTATTTCAGAGTTTAGTGAATGGTAAGGTTTAGTATATTAATTATGTTGTTTTGGTGTTTGTTGAAAAATAGAGATGAGATCTTTGAGTTGTAGCCTTACTCACTATGATTGGTTAGCCCAACTTTATCTGCCACATCAGGCCTTTCCCCAATCATGCCAATAAACTTTGATAAAAAATCATTATGTATTATTTCTATGATGTTTCATTGTCTAGATTTATTAATGTTGTTGTTGAATATAATGTCGTTCAAGAGGCTAGCAAAGCTCATATTTAATACAAGTATAAAAAAGTGCAAATAAAATTTCAAAAATGTGACAAAGTAGTACAAAATAAGAAAACAAGGAGTTCGAGTGACAATAGCAAAAAGCCATGAAAAAAGGCACAAGAATCTATAGTTCTATGCCTTGACAGTGATGCAACAATGAATTGGTGTTGAACTAAAGTTTGAACAGGTGTTGAATGGGGAGTTAATTTCATTAAGGAATAGTGAACTAAAGATATGGTGTATGGAGCACATTGATGCCATAGTTACATCATAAGGGATAGATAGCCGTCTCCCTTCATTTTCTACATGCATATCTACCACGATATTTGCTATTAAAACTCTTAAAAAGAAGGTTTCTCAATATTTCATTGTTTTTAGCATGTTTATTTACTTAGTTGTCTATTTTATTATTTATGGACTTTATTTGTTGAAGATTATTCAAGATAGAGTCGAAAGTGGAAAGCCGATATTACAAATGCAGTTGTGCATGAAATATTTTTCTATTTCATGTTGAGTTGGCATGGAATGTGAAGACTTTGGAGGTGCAATTATATTTTAGTAGGGCAGGTTTTGCATGTGTAAATTTAGTGACTATTGGTAGTTGTAATATTACATGTGTTGACAATTGGAAAATTACTATTATGCATGTGTAGTGGTTTTGGCACTTTCCATGTTGCATCTTTAGTCTTGGGTGTTGAATTTTAGAAATGTTTATTTAATGCATTGTAAACTCTTATATATTGAGCACTTGTACTTTGGAGTTGTTTATTATTGTTTTGTTGAAGTACTGTCATGTTGTCGAAATTACTCCAAAATTGAGAAGTAAGTGTGAAGAATCCTGCAAGAGAATAGCTCCATAATTATATTGTAACTTGTTTATTGTTGCTAAATAATATAATCAAGTCATATTTTGGAGTGTGGGTTTTTTTCTCTCGAAAGGATTTTCCATGTGTAAAATTCTATGTTATGTTTTCACTATTTATATATGTTTATGATATGTATGTGCATCTAAATTTGTGAATGTAAAGGTGTTTAAGAAAAAAATGTAACTACTCTCCTGCTTAGATTGGTGTAAGAAGCATCTTCCATGCACTCAACTTACTTTCAAAAACATCTAACAAATATTTATGCTCTATTATGATTCGACGAATGGCCCTTATTGTGTTTTTAAAACTTTCATTTCAATGTGGGCATTTTATTTTGAAACCTATGCCAGGTGTTGACAAGGTTTGAAAACCTTGTTTGAACCCGATGTTGGTTTAATTTTTGACAAAAAATATAACAATGCAATAGGTCATGGATAGTGCATTGGTTTCCACCAATATTTATCTTTTATAACTTTTAATGTATAAAAGCATAATTTAAGGCATAAAGTCAAACAATTCATGCATTCTTTACTTCCTTACCTGCGTGGTCATTCATTATGTTGAACAACTCATGTGATTACATTATTTTACCAAATACTAGTTGATATTTCATCTAATCTCTATTTAATGAATTAAGTTATTTTCTTTCCTGATGCTATGTGGCCTTCTGTATCTTGAATTTTCAATTTGTGCATTGGCGCTCTTCGTAAAGTGACACTTGTGGATAATTTACAAACTTGACCATCTCCATTCTTTATGTTTTGATGAAAATGCAAATTTTATCTATCAAACCTTTAGAAACTCCCATACTCCCTTCTCTATTCTTCTAGAATTCCTCTTGTAATGACCAGACCCAAGTTTATAGTTTGGTGCTTATCATATCAAAAAGTGAGAACTATATGAAAATCGAGATAGTTTTCATAAATATGGTTAAGATCATCAAGCACTATTGAAAATGAATTGTTCAACTTATTTTTTCTTCCATTACACTTTGATGGATGTTTACATGTGTTGTCTCAAAGGCTTCCATTTCATATGGCCAAAAATAGTGGGTTGCAAAAAAGACATCAGGCTCCAACAAAGTTCTATGAACCTTGTCACGAGCTGATGGTGGTTTTGTAACCTTATCAAATACCCAAAAAATAATATTTCACTTTTTTTCTTCTTTAAAAACTTAAATTAATATTTGTAGGGTGACAAATAAATTGAATCTTGATGCAATTAAATATATTTTCATCAATTAAGTCATCATAATGAGTTCTACACATAACAACTATTGCCAATGTTAACACAAAAAGTTCATCTCTAGGGTGAAATCAAATATGGGGCTAACAAAAGTCTAATGATTGGAGACCTTAGGGTTATTTTTTATGTTTTATGTATATTTCTCCTTTTTTTGTAGAGATCTAAAATTTGTGCAATACTCTCCTCTAAGATTGTTTTAGGAAATGTTTCCAAATATCTTTCTTCCTTTTAGAGAGATATTGATCCTTTTAGTAATTATAGGTATGGGATAACTAGGGAGAAAGCTAAGTCTACCTAAACCCACGAGTCCACCAATTGTGCTAGAGTCAATACTAGTCAAATAAAAGTCATTAATATTCAAGAAAATTTATCTTTCTGAGTCTCTACATTTTCCCTTGAATCTCTAGCTTTAAGTAGATTTCTCTTGTTGAGACTTATTTCTCTAGCCTAGAAGTCTAATCCTAAAATAGAAACTAATAAAATGGAGACACCTAAAAGGAGTTTGAAGGGAGTTTCAATTACCAATACTTCAATTATTAAGTTTTTAAAGTAGGAATAATCCATTAACTTTCTTTTCTATCCTTAGAACTAGTATCTATGTTTCCTTGGGCTTGACCTCCATCCCTATGCATGACATTGTATAAAATCGATTAATTGAAACAATGACATCTAGATACCCTCCTTATAAGGAGAATAGTCTTTCCATTTCTATGAGTCTTACCATGGATTAGTAGGATAATTTAGAGGAATTTTAGTTCCCCATTATTGAGATTGTCTTTCAAACCTTTGATCTTAGACTTAGCTTAGCCATGGGACAAGATGCTTAGAACTCTACAAATTTAATAAATGATTTTGTTAATGCAAATTCCATCTATCCATAATAGAGGTAAAATGACATATCCTTTTTATGCTAGTTGAACATCATGGTTGGAACTTATAATTCAATTATAGTTTGATTAATTTTAAAACATTTTCCTTATCAATTTTTAGAAACTCTTATTATGTTTCAGTATTGTGGATTAGTTGGCTTCCTAATTCTAAACCCTTGATGTCACTTGTATATCTAGCTTTTCCTACCTTGAGTGAAAGATTGACTTTGGTCCATATCTATACTATTTCCTACCTTCCTAAGTAGATATCGAAGCCTATCATTTGTATATGTAGATCTTCCTAGTTCATACCTCAACAAGAGTAGAGTCCCAAAGAGTTTTCCTATTGTTGAGTCATGACTGAAAAAGGAAAGTAAATAATGTATTTTAGTCTCAAAGAATTTTTGAGAAAGTGATTGCCGAGTTTTTTTGGCAATTTGTACCTCTATTATAGATATAGATAGATTAGGATAAATATATTCAAGATACCGTGGCTCAAAAATAGTCAAAAATATTTTCATAATCTATCTAATATTATTGATACAATTAAATGGAATAATATAGATACACAAAATCACATGAAAAACGATGTTTTATATAGAAAACCATTGCAAGAGAAAACCCACCACCAAGATATCGTCACTATTATATTATGTAGAATAATATGTGATCGTGAGTTCTCCAAATTTGTTATAGTTACTACAATAATATCACCACATATAAACCAATATGAATAATGTACCATTTCTGTTTAGCTTACGAGTTGTGGTAGGTATGTATGCTCGTTATCACTGCCACGCTTTTGCCCCAGCTTATATACCAAGCGGCCTTAAATTACAAGGATTTCGCCTGTTAAATATACGGTTGCATAATTACTTTTAAATAATAAGTTCAACCTGTAAAGATAAAAGTTTAACGGAAGCCACAGCTGATCATTGTTTGATATCAGAGCCAGGTTTCGATCCTGGGACCTGTGGGTTATGGGCCCACCACGCTTCCGCTGCGCCACTCTGATGTGTTGAGAAAAAGCTGTTTGCATTTTATCTCGTTTTATAAATTATGTTATTTATAAATTGTTTGCATTTTATCTGGTTTTCCAAAGTCTGTTATTTATCGTTTCCAACAAACAGTCATGCGACTCTTGCAATGAAAAACGCTTTCTTTGAGTAGACTTTGTACGAATTTAGAGCTAAGAGCAGAGAGAAATAGAGGTGAGCGATAACAGTTACTTATTGTCTGTGGGCATGGAAATATGGAAATGGATTCACATTGCAATTGAAAATCATATCAGAAGTTATTGCCAATAGTTTAAAATATTTCAGAGGAGGAATCTTGAAAGGGAGATAAGTTACAATATTCTCACCATTCATGAGATGATGCACTCTTTGAGTTCTAGTAATAGTATGCTTATCAATTCCACAATTCTAAAGCTTATAATAAGGTCAATTAGGAATTTTTTTTATTGAGGTTTGGAGAAATTTGATTTTAAATTAAGTTAGAGAATATATATTGGAAGATCAAATTCATTTTATAGTTCTTTAATGTTGATTAATGATTCTTTTAAATGTTTTATTTTAACTTCTTTGGAATTTAATTAAGATGATATTTTTTATCTCTATGATGAAATTTCTAAGATCATTTATTAGTTTTCTCAATAATAGCACTTTAAAGGGTTTGAAGGTATTGTTGTTCTTTGCACACATGCTCCATTGAAAATGAGGACCCCCTCTTTCGTTTTTGTTCTTTCGATTAGTTTGTGTCATGCTTCTTGATCTTATATTTAAGTGGTTGATGATTTGACCTATAGAAATTTTTGAGAAGTTAATGTTTTTGTGGTGAAGTTGGGTTTAATTCTCAAGTCTTGAGGTTGCATCTTTGAGATAACATCCTTTGTTAGTCGTCTAGTTACCGTCAATTTATGATTTTGCAGAAGTTTCACCTTGATTAGAATGCATGACTTTTAAACTCTAATAGATGTTGTCTGTTATGTGAGACAATTGCGATAAACTTTAATCACTTTAAGATATTGTGAAACTTTGACCCTAACATGTATATATCTAATGTTGGAGATTGTAATCTCAACAACCCAATTAAATGTGACAACTACTCATATCCTCCGTATCTGAAGTCTATCTCTCTTATTAAAGACACAGATTGAATGCGTAGATTTGAATAGATTGCTCATTTACTCCTCCAAGTTGTCCACCGTCACTTCAACAATGTTCTCACATGTTTTGTATGAGCTTAATAGTCTATATATATTGAATGGGTTTGTAGTGGCTAAGCACTCCCTAAAGAGTCCAGCTTTGCAGAGCTGTTAGAAGTCTGTAATGGTGTCACTTTATGAATGAGCAGGAGTTCAAAAGTTTATGTAATGTTTTATTTGACCAATATGAAATATCGTGTCTGTTTGTGTGTTTTTTCCTAATTTTTCCCCATTTCAAATCCAACAAAGTGGTATCGGAGCCGTACGGTGGAATCTTATCAAGCCTAGTAGTCAAGTATGGTAAATGAGTCTGTAGGCTTGTAAGTGCTCGTGTCAAGGAAATGAAAATAAAAATGGCCATTAAAGTTGTAAAAGTTGATGAGTCTTGCGCATATCACACTGTCACTACTTTTTTAAGTTTGTGGGTCCGAGGCTACTACCTGACAAAGACAGGTTTGATCCACACTGTCGCTACTTTTTTAGCATCATTTTTTTTTGGTGACCTCTTTGTTTCCTCTCGCAAACTTGGGCAAACCAAAATTGTTCAACGCACAATGGTTAAACAAAGGGGTTTGGGGGATAACTTAACTCTAGTGGACTAGGGGTCCATGGTAGAGCAGATTCAATCATTGAAAGAAAAAAAACATCCTAAACCCTTGAAGATTGTGGAATGTGTGGTGAACAATTTTAAAACTTTTGGGGGGCCCCATGCACAGTTGGCTGGCCCGGTAGCTAGTTTCTTGTACCCAGAATATATGGGCTATCCTTGGGTTCATACCTTACATCTCACAAATGGGCTTGCAACTCCTTACAACAACAATCATGGAGGGGATTTTGTAGGAGCTTGGAACACATGCACATCAAAGCCCTCAAAGGCATGCTTAGAGGATACAGTGGACAAGCCGGTCTTCGTAAATGCTAAATAGTATAAAGGGATCCTAAGGCGTAGGCAGGCTCGAAAGCTGAGACAAACTCAAAAGAAAAAACTCACTATGATATTACCGAAAGTTATCAGCAGGGGAGCACAGTTGTCCAATAAATTTTTTCAAACCAGAGAAAAGAAAAGTAAGCAAAATAAGAATAGAGAAAATGTAATCTGATAGAAAATTCGAAGGACTCAGAATCAAGGGTGAACATAACAGAAGTGCAGGATAAAAGCAAATTCTTTGGGATAGAAATGCCTCACGAAAATAAAGACGTTTACAGCCCTACGTCCACTCCTTTAATGTGGTCATCAGAGTTGTATGTGGAGGATCTCATGAGCATGAAAAGGAGGCTTGAAATTTTAGAAACGAAGGGGTTGTGTGAGGACAACAGCGTAAAAGAGGCTACAAAGTCTTGGTGCAAAATGGAAAGAGAAAATAAGGTGCTTAAGGAACAAATCTTGAGCTTACTGAATAACATGGAAAGTGGACAGCAGGAGCTGGTTGCATTAAAATAAGAATTAGACCACCTAAAGGTAGCCAATATTAATAAAACAAAATTGGCAAAGGGAGAAGACACAACACAAATAATGGAACTACAATCAACTTTGATAGACATAGAATTGAAAGAAGGCCAATTGAAAAAATACATAGAAGAGGCCAAATCATGGTCACAAGCTGTAAGAGGATCATCAAACAAACATAAAAAAATCATAGAAAAGAAAATCCAGGTGCAAATAAGAGAAGAAAAGGACAAACAAAGTAAGGCAACATATATCATTATCAAAGGCCTAAAGGACTTTGGTGAGAAGGAGAGAACCGACATTTTAGCAAGAGACTTCCTCAAAGACCAACTGAAGTGGACGGGGCCTTTTCAACAAGCAAATCGGATTGGAAGGAAAATAGAGGGAGGAAGGGATAGACATGTTAGAATTGTCATGAGGAATATAGAAGACAAGAACACAATTCTAAAGAATAGGGGATTACTCAAAGGTACACACATCTACCTAAATGAGGATCTGACCTTCGCCCAACAAGAAGCATAAAGGAAATAATGGGAGAAAGTGAAAACAACAAGAAGTGAAGGAAAGTGGGCATGGCTGAAAAATGGGACAGCTCAAATTAGCGACCGTTTAGCAAACAAGAAATAGGGATTAGGGGCCCCACAAGAGATTTTGCATATAGTAAGTTGGAACTGTAGAGGTTACCCATGGAGACGAGGACCTGGTTTGGGGCCCATAGCCGAAGGGCAAGACATTATTATTCTCATCGAGACACATGAACATGATGACTGCAAATTTCTAGCATTTGGAGGTTACAAGAAAATTTTAGTGTGGAACAAAGGAAGTAAAACAGGCAAAGGTCATGGAGGTGTAACAATTTTAATCAAAGAGTGTTGGGATTTTATTGTAAAATTCAAGAAAGAAGACCCAAATAAACAATACATATGGCTTCAGATAATAGGGAACGAGGTCATTTTCAGATTGGCTACTTGCTATTTTGCACTGCAGAATTCAAAGTTCTATAAAAGGAGAAAGTTAGATAGTCAAGATCAGTATGCCGCATTAAAAAAAGACATTTCTATATTCAACACCTTGGGATAAATAGTTCTTATTGGGGATTTCAATGCTAGGACTGCTAAAAATCAGTCTCTCCAATTGAATAATGAAGAGCAAGGAATCAAAAATCCTCTATGGCTGGAAGAGGAAGTGGAGCAACCTTGGGAAAGGACTTCTCAAGACAGAAACGAGAATGTTTCACACTTTGGAGCTAGGCTATTAGGGACTTGTAGCTTATATAATCTGGCCAAGTTCTGGTAATATCACATGCAAAACTTATAATGGCCAAAGTGTGGTGGACTACTTAATATTCTCTTAGAGGTGTATCCCTAGAGTTGTGGAGTTTGAGATTGGAGAATGTCCCTTAGAGTTGAAATATGATCATGATCCTTTGTTCGTTAAGCTTGACGTGATCTCAAATAACCAACTTGGCATGCTGGCCCAAAACAAGCAAAATGAAGTTACTGCCAAAGCAAAAATACTCCTAAATCAGAAAAATCAGGACCTCTTTAAGGTTGCTCTAGAGCAACATTTTCCTCAAACAAAAAACAACAAAGGGGACAAGGCTGCCAGTGGGACTAGTGATCATTTCAGCATAAATCTTCTTATTCCTATGATCCATAAGGCTTTAGACGCTTGTAAAAGGTCCCGTCCAAAGAAAGGGGCTGCAAACACTTTTCCGGCTAACCCTTGGTATGATGAAGATTGTAAGGTTGCCAAGAGATCTTTGAAAAAGAATGGGTGGAACAAAGAAAACAAGAAGAAGTACAATAAGTTGGTGAGAACAAAAAAGGAAAAGTATGTAGACACAAGAAGGAAAGAGTTAATTTCCTTGGGAAAACACAATCCCAAAGGTTTTTGGAGGGAGCTACAACAAAAGAGAAAATGGATTGAAAATGACATAATAGATGTTCAATGGTTAGAGTATACAAGACTTATTTATGAGAGGTTCCAAGGGAAAGTTTCCACTCCCATAATCAACACATCAAAGGAGCTCTTTTTGGTTGAAGATATCAAACAAGGTATAAATTTTTTGGCAAATGGTAAAGTGTTGGACATTGACGGGTTGCAAGCTGAATTTTTAAAGTGGGGAGTTGAAATTCTAGCTCCCCATATCAAAAGAATGTTCAATGATGTCAATCGCGTTGGCTTCCCGATTGAGTGGACAACTAGTGTTGTCATCCCTCTCTACAAAAGTGGTGAAATCAATAACCCGTCTAACTACCACACTATTATGGTTAACCGTATCCTTGGAAAACTTTTTGGGAGCATGCTAGAGCGTAGAATTAGCAGTTGGGAAGAAAAAGAGGGAAAAAGAGCGAAAGGATAGGTTGGCTTTAGGCCTAAATATTCAACTATTGACCACTGCATCACTCTTAGACACTTGATTGAAAAAATATGGGACACACAAGGTGAAGAAGCTTTTTGCTGCTTTGTTGATTTTAAAAAACCCTTTGATACGATGCCTAAAGATAAATTGTGGAACAAAATGGATGAATTAAGTATTCCGAATGAGTATAGGGCTGCAATGCATAGACTTTATGAACAGGTCAGGGCTAAAATCAGAATGAGGGAAGGTATGTCCAAATGTTTTGGCAACAACACAAGGGTCAAATAAGGCTGCCCCCTATCACCCACTCTCTTTGGGTTATACATTGACAAACTATAAAATTGGTTAAGCAAAACCGATGGGGGGGGTATTCAGCTGGCAGGTTATGTGGTGAAGCTACTGCTATATGCTGATGATCTTATCCTAATCTCAAAAACTTCCCGTGGTTTGAAAGAGCTTTTGAAGGCCTTGGATCTCTTTTGTTAGAATGTCGGGATGTAGGTGAACACCTCCAAGACCAAAGTCATGATTTTTTCCCTAAGGAAGAAAAGGAAACAAGATAACTTTCTTTTTGAAGGTAATCCTTTGGAAATAGTGGGTCTAAACTTTGGGATTGGAAAACCAAGAAGACTCTCTTTGGTTTGTTGGTCACTCTGGTGGTTCTCTATGGCTGCAAGGTGTGGGGAAGTAGCATGTCAATTCATAGTTGGAGACAACTGGAAATAATCCAAAAGTACCTAATCACTAGCAACCTCAAAGTCAAAACTACTATCCCTTATGATATTCTCTTGGCTGATTCGGGAACTTTACCATTGGAGGCTTCGTCTATAAGTCGATTACTAAGTTATCTAAAGAAGGTGGAAAACATGGATGATCACCTTTGGCCCAAAATTTTCGTAGAAGAGGTTTTAAACCATAGGAAGAAAACATGGATGAAACAAAATAACAAATGGCTAAAGAAGTGGAACATTAGCTTGCACGAGTGCCCTAACACCAATGAAGAAATAAATAAGTATGTTGCAAATAAATTCAGGACTGCCATGTGGACAAAGCCGATTGGTCGAAAGAAAACTATGTCAAAGAGTTCAACCCAACTTGGGAACACGATGAAAAAACCTACTTAGGGGTAGCTATTGAAGGTAAAGCAAGGATGTTAATTGCTCACCTGAGGACCGGTTCGCACCATCTTAGATGTGAGACCGGGAGGTGGACGATACCTAAAGAAGCGTGGGAGGATAGAATTTGCACTTTTTGTAACAAAGGGGTGGTGGAGACGAAGTGGCACTTTATCATGGATTGTACTGCTTATGGGGACATCTGCACTCAGTTTGAGAGAAAATTAAAAGCTAAAAATCTGCATGAGTTATTCAAGGAGGAGAAAATCAGCAAGAATGCTAGTTTTTTGGTCAAAATTCATAATAGAAGATCCAACATTGAAAAGAGTTTGGAGATTTCTTAGCTTTTTTGGCTCTCGATCCCATAGAATATTTGGTCTCATGGATGACATTAAAATCTCTCACTCACTCACTCACTCACTCACTCACTCACTCACTCGCTCGACTAGCCCACACATAGATCACTGTGTTCTTCTTTGAAAATTCTGTCATATTGTAATAGCAAAGTCTGCAAGCTTTGAGCTAGTTTATCATGAAGATTGATGGATATTTGAGGAACAGTTTGCTACTGTTTAAGTCAAGCAGTTTGCCGATCTGAAAAAGGCATTGAAGTCATCGGTTTGTTTGCTTTGTGTGGTTTGGGTAAAAGTCAAAGATTATCTGAGTTTCAAATTGTGGTGTGAGTCGTAGTAGATCAGAGGCTTGCTACAAGAAATTTGGGGTAAAGAAAGGCCCCTAGACTCTCAAGGAAGACCACAAGCTCGTTACTTACATTCATGAGCATGACTATGTCAGTTGGAGAGCTCTACCTCACAAATTTGGACTACTAAGGTGTGGGAAGAGTTGTCTATTACGTTGGGCTAACTACCTTAGGAGGCCAGACATCAAGCAAGGAAAATTCAACTTCCAAGAGAAGAAGACCATTATCCAGCTCCTTTTAACGACAATCTTGGCTTTATTCCCAAGCGACTACACTCTCAACAGGTGAAAGGAAGCATTGTAGATCAGGTGAAAGAGGAGATTGTCAAATAGGTTGGATCAAGAGACTAAAAGGGTTGCAGTATCGCTGCAAGAAGAAGCCAACATAAATCATTCAAGGAAGATCAAGGAGATAGCTAGAAGGAGGTCATCTTAGTCAAATCCAAAGAAATTGCTATCTAGAAGTTGTCCAAGGTAGATTGCACTAATTATCAAGGTTGCAACTGTTGTTTGAGGAAGCCATATCTCAAAAGTCTGAAGGTGATTACTGTATATGAATTGTTGTTGTAAAGAGACAAAATGAAGATTTAATGATGCACAGGTAATAGGGAGTCAAAGATCATGTACCAAAAGACAAGGAAAATGAATGGAGAATTATGATGTCGTTGTTTGGAAGAAGCCACTGTTCGCAGTAGAATGTGTCACTGTCAAAGTCCATTCCAAAGAGTTTAATAGGAAAGGCCGCAGCCTAATCAAATATTCAATTGCAGAAGAGATCGTGGAGAGAGCCAGATCTGAGGAGAAGCACAGTTGAAGATCCAGTTGGATCGTTGTTCAAAGAGAGGGTTAGAAAAGCTGTTGATTGGAAGGAAAAATAAATTATGTTGATAAAAGAGATTAGAAGATTAGAGGAGGATAGTAGGTGTTTGTTGTGAAAAGGTAAATAAAGTTGTCAATGGGTAAAAGATGATATGGTTGAATGCCGCAACATCCTGTAAGAAATGTTTGAGGTTAGTAGATGCAACTAATGCTAGGATCCTTGAGCACCAACAGTGTGACTCTATGGGAGGTGTTGAGAAAAAACAAGTGGAATCTCACACCTGAACCTACAGTGGACTGGTAATCAAATGGACTAGAGCTCATGATTAGAGGATCCCAATAGCAAAATGGGATTTCCTAGGTTTGATCCTTAAAACTAGAAGCTTTAGATGATGCTGAAGCATTAGTGAAATAAGTGAAGAAGAAATTGGAATTGTAGTTGAGCTTAAGAGGGAGTGTTGGAGATTTTAATCTCAACTACCCAATTAAATGTGACAGCTACTCATATCCTCCATATATCTAAAATATATCTCTCATTAAAAGACAAAGATTGAATGCATAGATTTAAATAGATTGCTCATTTACTCCTCCAAGCTGTCCACCCTCACTTCAATAGTGTTCTCACATATTTTGTATGAGCTTAATAGTCTATATATATTGAATGGGTTTGTAGTGGCTAAGCACTCCCTTAAGAGTTCAACTCTGCAGAGCTGTTAGAGGTCTGTAATGGTGTCACTTTATGAATGAGCAACAGTTCGAATGTTTATGTAATGTTTTATTTGACCAATATGAAATATCATGTCTATTTGTGTGTTTTTTCCTATTTTCTCCCCCATTTCAAATCCAACATCTGATATATACCAAAAGTTCTGCAATATATAACTATCCACATAGCCCATTGTGATGGTCTCCTCTCAACTCAAATGTGTGAAGCATTAATAAAAAATTCTTGATAAGCATTTGAATCATATGCAAGCCTTCAATTCCATTTCAAACTTCATGTGAGAGCTTAATTATCCCTTTATAACGTTTCCAGTTTTTTCTCAGGTATGTTGGCCTTAACTTGTTTTCAAAGTCACTTAAAATAATGATAAAATTCATTTCATGAGATCAATGTTAGCCTCAAGGGTTTATTTTTTAAACAAGTATGAATGAAGAATCCTTCCCCATTAAAATAAATTCCCTAACACATGAATTCAAACCTGCGATGAAGAGAGCAGATTGGGAAGAATGGTTGTCATTTTGAGATCATTCTAAACTAATTGGGATCTATAAATTGGACTGTAAATGTCACAAACAATTAGACAAACAATTGGAAGAGCTTTACCTTTATTGACACCTCATATTTTTGGCATTCCATATTTTTTGGGTATGTTTACACACAGTAAGAGAGTGGTAGAATTGAGATTCCCTAAATTTCAAAGAAGCATAATTCCACCATAAAATTGTAAATGAGGGAAATGAATCATGTTGACTATAAGTTCTGCACAAATCAGAGTTTAATTGTCCAAAGAACCTAAGGCAGCAAGTGCATCCACTCATTGATCTTTCCCATATCTCAACTTCACTTTCTCCACAAGCACCAAATTTTAAAGTATAATTAAACTACATGATGAACCCACATTAAATGATAAAATTGATCAAATTAATTGATTTTTTTCTATCAAGATCGTCATTGTTATCATTAATATTGATTTGTTCAATGGATTTATTATAGGATTCTTTTTCATAAAATTGGATTAGAAAATTTGGATGAATGAAAGAGCTTTTGGAAATGATTTTGATCATCTTATAACCGACAAATGTTTTGCATGATAAGTGGTATATTGATTATTTACTATGGGTTTTATATGCAGGTGAGTGTATATGAAGAAGAGCGACTCAAGGGGTCTTGCATATGAAGTGTTTGTCTTAGAAAATGTGTTAGTTATATGTAGATTAGCTAATTGGCACCATATGTACATAGAAAGGTGTTAAGTTGGACTTGCCTTTCTTTCAAAATTATGCCCAAAACCTCATGGTTTGTTGTCCCAACTCTCCACAAGCTGTTTATTTTCCCAAGGAGCTAGGAAGGTGCTATTTTGTTTCTTAAGATGAAAAGTTGTAACTAAAAATGGATAAAGATTATTGAATGATGTTCCAAAAACTTAATGCCAGTTTATATGTTCCAATGCTAAAGTTATCCAAAAGGTGACCTATCTTTGAAAAGTCAACAAAGGAGGTGTACTTTTGTATTTTTTTATAAATGCAACTTTAAAGACAAGGTTGTAATTAAATACAGTCGGAGATGGATGGTGAATATTAAATATTTTTTAACTGTTAAATTGTTATGTAATCTCAACCCTTTGTGATGTATGACCTAGTCATTCATTGTATGCTAAGTTTCCTTGCTTCCCCTGTAAAGATATTAATTTTTCCTTGTACAGTGGAGTGATTAGGAATTTAGAGTTATTATTTAGATAGTTTAGAGTGTTCTAGTGTTAGAGAGATAAGGAATTATTGTATTCAAAAACTATTTTGAAATCAATACAAGAAGAAGCATTTATTTTGGTTTTTTGTAGATTATTTCAATAGTTTTTCATGGTTCCTTATCAAATTTAGATAAATTTCAACTAAATTGGTGAAGTGTTTGGATATTTGATAGATCTCTAGCTCATAACATTTGTGGCTTGATTATTGTAAGTTACTTTGCATGGTTATTTTGTGCTTGTTCTGAATTCAGTTCAATTGTGAATATTTGCTTAAGTTGTGCCAAATTTGGGTATTGAATGAATGTTTGCAATTTGAAAATATCTTGTTTCTATTGAATATTGCACTATTTTTGTAGTATTATGAGTATATCTCTGATTAAATAGAAATTGGTTTGTTGGAAGGATTCATCTATTTGTAGCATTGAATCATTATTGTAGTTGTCCATATGAATTTCTATCATTTTCCTTTTTCACCCTAATCTTTTAAAATTTATTTGAAACTAGAAATTTAGTTAGGATTAGCATCAAGTTTATTGTCAAAACATATGATCATAAGCATTTTCAAATTTCAGGCTTGAAGATATATTCAGGGTTTTCATATTTCATTCAATTATATCTAAAAACCTCATTAGCTTTCTAATAAGTAAACATAAGGCCTCCTTGTGAAAACAAAAAATACATTATACTACTAAGTTATTTTGCAAGTCAAGACCTACCAATCGAAGCCATGGAGTAGTAATTTTATGAGTTATTGGGTTTTGATTTGATTTCAAGAGAGATAGGATACTTAGTATTTTATCTAAGTTGTGTGTGGAAAAACACTCATCAACAGGTATCCTCTATGGGAAAAGTTCTTACCATAAACAATCTATGGATGATACTATGCTCCTTCTTTCCCCTTCTATTAAGGATGATAGAGTTCTCACGGATCTCATTGGAGCTTATAAATTGGGTTAAGGATAAAAAGTAAATAGAGAAAAATTCTAATGTTTTCCTCAAATTTAAAAATTGAGAATAAAACTTCTTTCGTAGATTCCTTTCCTTTAGAAAATTTTGTTTGACAAACTCCTATTTGGGCTTTCCTCTTTTTATTGTAAGGAACACAAATCATAATTAGGTCTTTGTTTTGTAAAGGTTTAGTAATATCATAAAGGTTTGGAATGGTAATACCTTCCTTTTGAAGGCAATCTTTCAAGTTATTCCTATCTATAGGTTGCATTTGATGATTTATCCAAGGAGAATTAGATCCAAAATCACTATTTCCATGAAAAAATTATGTAGTGGTAGAAAATAACACTTTGAGTATCCACTCATCTCTTGAGATTAGATTTGTGCTAATATTAGTATTAGAGGTATCAGTCTCAATAATACAAGGCTCTTCAACCAAGCCTTGGTGGCCAAGGTTGTTTGGAGCTTTATAAACAATAAATTGACATCTTGGGCTAATATTCTAAAAGATAAGTATCTTCTTGGGAAAAAACCACTATGTATACTTTCAAATGAAGATATCCTAAGGGGATATATTATTTTGAAGGAATGAATGAGGTTAAACATCTTGAAGTTCTATGTGGCTTCTAGAAAATCTAGAATGGTCATAGATCTTCGAGGATAACTATTGGCTAAGTCATAAAACTTTTAAAGAAGACAACAAGATCAATAGGCTTGTAACCCATCTAAAGAATAGTTGGGTTGTAAAGGTTAAATACTATTTGAAGGAATATGAGGAAGTGTATGGCATCTCTTGCAAAAATTCCTAATGTAATTAGTGAAGCTTATTAATGGATCCCATCTCTTCTTCTACGTTTCAGACTAATCTAGACCTACAAAATGGTACTTATTACATGAGTTTAGGTATTTTACTTGTATTTAATTGATTAGTGAAGGATCCAATAAATTCGCAAGTTGGGGAAGCATTAATCAATCCCATTTCTCTTAGGTGAGGATTTAAAATTCCAAGATCTATTCCAAGGCCAAATTCTTCCTCTAGCTAAAGTGTAATACTAAGATTCTCACTTGGGATTTTCTCAAGGAGGGTTTCTCAAGACCTAGTAGGTATCTAGTATACTTAATCCAATAAAAGGATTATAATCATCTAATCCCATATTGTGACTATGTAAGAGGTATATGGGACCTTTTGATAGTTTCAACCTTCAATGAGTGATTAAAATATCCTTTAAAGATTTATACGATTCTTGGTCATGGAAAATTAATATAAAAACTCTTAAAGAGTCATGAAACTTGGATCCAAGTTTAATATATTGAAAAATGTAGGTTGGGTAAGTGCAAAAAGATGGGGGGAAAAAGGGTCTTAAGTGGCCACTTTTTTTTTAAATTGGGAAAGACTGGAATTGGATGAGAAATTGAAGATAGTTACACTCAAAATTTTAAGATGCAACAAAAACAAGAGTTGTAGTGCTCTGAATCTACTTTCTAAACCTTTTTTTTTGAAAATGGTAGAGATTAAGGGGTTAAAAAAAGGGGGCACACAAATTGGTCCTTTTTTCCCCAAAAAACATAACATAGCGTCTGTGTGCCCCCCCTAAAATGTTAACTTTTTTTAGTATTTTAAATTGCTTTGGTGAGAAATTATCTAGCACCATGTATTTTATCCCCAATTTTTTGAATTTTTTTTAATGAATATATGATTTTTTACTAATTTTCAAAGTGAAAACATCTTGAAAAATAGAAAATTGAGCGGGGTACCCCCTATTATTTTTGAAAACTAATCGATTTTTTTTTTTTGAATATGTATATAATTTATTTGAAATTTCAATGAATGGTTAAAAAATAAAGTAAAAATACCAAACATTGGTTTTTGACAAAAAACCGATACACCAATAAAAGAAATTAAAGATGAAAAACTTAACATACTCAAAATGTGAAAAAAATTGCATGGTTAAATAGCTAAGAGAGAGCTTAACATTACCCAAGTGTTTTTTCACTTGATCTTGAAACTGTAAGAATTGGTATAGAATAACTCTACACCATGCAAGATTTGGCTGGAGATTATAGCCACCCAAGATCTAGGCACTTCATGAAAGAACAAGAGAGATCAATATGCAATACTCAAGATTGCAATGGAATTGATTATCCAAGAATTCATGATTTACATATGAGGCCATCTAGTTATATAGCCAAGGTGAGACACAAGATTAAACAATATTATGACAAGTGTCTTAATCCTATGATATGTGATAACTTATCACAACTACTTAGGACATGTGTTATGAGTCAAGAGATAAGATAAGATCTAATGACAACCAACACCTTCTAGAAAGATTCCTTCCTAGTGTAGACACTGAAAAATGTCTTAATCAATATCATACACTCAAGACAAATTTAATAACATCATTTCCTCTAAAATCCATCATCTTTTCGCTTAAATTGGTTTAATTAGCCCAGTTATTTAATCATTTGCATAATTTTTGTCTATTAATCTAATTTATTAAATCAAATTAATTCACCCCTTTCATACTAACATTTCATTTAATAAAATAAAATAAATTAACATATTTAATTTTATCCCCTAAGTCTTCTAATTTAATTAAAGGGTTATTTAATTAAATGTCATTTTACCTTTCCCCATTCATTAAATCATTTAATCTAATGAAAATAATTTAATTCCTCCATATCCCCTAAATTGCATAAATTAAATCTTATTTAATTAGCAATTAAACTAACTTTCTTCTAATCAAAGGGAATATTCCCATGGAATATTCCTTATCCCCTTTTTGCACAATTAAAACTTTGTTTTAATTTGCAAAATGCCTTTTTCCTCACCCATAGGAATATTCCAAGAGAATATTCTTATTCCTTCATCATTTGAAAAAGGGATATTTACTTGGCTTCAAATGCAAGTTATCTTGTAACTTGAGTTACAAGTTATCTTTCAACCTTTTGAACAAGTTACCTTTGACCTGTGTGCAGGTCAAAAGTGTGTTTGTTTGAGGCAAATGTAAACCCTTGATCATTTCCTTGATCCATGTGATCTTGCATTCTCATCCGTTGATGATAATCCTTGATCCATGCCTCCTCTTCCATTCATCCTTAAACATTGATTAAGATTTTTGATCTCAACCCTTCATCTATCATTTTCTCTCCTATAAATAAATCACTATTTGGAGACAAATGGATCCATCTTTTTTAGAGAAAACTCATGCTATTGAAATCTCTTGCATCCACACTCATATTTTACTCACTTTTAACTAGTTTTAGTTCATTTTAATTGCATTAATAGCTTAGAGCATCCATTAATGGCTTCCATGCATCCATCTTAGCTTAATTATAAATTAGGGTTTTCATCTTTTAGCATAATCTTAGCTTAAATTAGTTTAGTAATAGCATAATTAGATCATTTTTAGCATAATATCATGTTTAATTATCTTGCATCATGTCCATTTTAACATAAATCATGTTTTAATCCATTTTATCATGATGGTTTCATCAATTCTCTTCCATAGAATTGACTGAAACATGCTCACTAATCACAGGATTAAGAAATGGTCGTAGTTTCACACCAACACAACACCAATTCCAAAATAGGATAAGTTTCAGATGGGATAGATTAGTAATTTAACTATTTTTGTGTAGCTTGTAGCTTTCATTTTCAATTAAATGCTTAACTTAGATTTCCATTTTGAATGATCTTGTTTGTAGATGTGGGTATTTTTGGTTCCATTATGCTTCGATTCATCATGAGTCAAGCATAATCGGTTCACCCTAACAATCCTCATCTCACATTCTGGCCCTAGAAGGAGGGCAAACCAACAATTTAATCAAATTTTAGCTCGAATTCTATTTAATTCATAATTTGTAGGTTGTAGTGGTGCCCAGATTATAAACAACGACACCTGTTGTAGAGCGTCGCCATATAGCGACACCCACCCACTTTGAAATAGCGACGTCGATTTAATGTACTTATGCCAATTTAATTCTGGCGATGCCGAATTAATCTAGAGGCATCGAAGAATTTAAACGGTGACGCTCGACTTCACCAAAGCGACACTTTCAAATTACAAATCGCAACACTATCGTTATCAGTGGCGTTAGTCCAAATAGTGATGCTATTGTGCTCACTGTTTCCTACAAAGCGACACCCATTTTCACTAGAGTGACACCCAAACTTCAAATCGTGATGCTATCGTTTTCAGTGACACCCTACTCTGGTAAGAAACTTTTCAATTATTTTAAAACACGTGCCTTAATTTTATGGATTTATTTGATTACTAATGCGCATCTGACTATGTTTTGGTTGTTAGACTAACATGATTTTGCAGGTTGAAATACATGAAGCTGAAATGAAGAAAGCCTCTTCTATCTTAAACTCTATAATTGTAAAGAGCATTTAAATGCTTTGGGGCAATTATAACCCAACTTTCATGCTTTCTACTTTCTGTTTTAGAACCTCACTAGATTTCAATTTGGTCTTAAAATGAACGTTCAAATGGGATTAAAAATGAACCTTCATATTATCATCTTACTTTGGGCTTAAAACTGAACAAGCAAACTCACACTTGGTTTTTGGTGCGTAAAAAGAACTCATCATTGCTTTGAGGATTAAAATGAACAAGTGTTTGATTTGATTTGTAGTCTTTTTTTGTAATTTGTGTCATTTGGATGCGTATGCAGTTCTCTTGTGCTTCACGGTGATCTTGAGTATCAAAAGCATTTTGGTGACATTGGTTGTCTAAAAACCTTACTTACATATTTGGATTTAGAGCTAAAATTGAACAATCATGCAAGTGTGAAGGAAAGGCATTGTGTGTGCTCCCCCCTAAAATTCTTTACGCAACTTAGGTAGATGAACTACAAATGTGATTCTTCACTATTGTCTATCTTTAGAGGGTCTGCCTTGGTGGGAAAAAGTACTCACCCGAAGGGAACGATCCAAGTAGTAATGAGCTAAAGCCAAGCTCTTCCAAACCGTGATATAAATTTATGTTTACAATAAAAATTGTGATCAATGGGAAGTGGATATGATGGCTCTCTCCCAATGTCTTGATGATGCATAAAGCCCTTGTTCTAAGGGTTGGGAGACCACTCACAAGGAGTTTATCATTACATGTCTAACTGGAAGCCCTTATTATTAACCTTTGTTTAGAAATCCAAAAATCCTTAATACTTGTTGGTGTAAGAATGATCGTTCTAAAGCCATCCCACATTCTTACTATTTAATTTTAGAAATAGAAAAATCCTTTCGATCTTTGGATTTTAAGGATTTTGAGATTTGGTGGTCCCGAGAAGTGTGTGCTGAGAAAGGGGGAGCCAGTGTCACCAAATCTCTAATTGTTCACATTGTTTAGTGTTTGGAGAAAGTGAGAACTCAACAAAGTATAGCCATTTCGAACCTAGGATTGTATATGATTATGAGTCAGTTTGATACATTGCTTGGTTCCAAAATGTTCCAAAAATAAACATTCACTATCTTCAAAATTTCAAACACTTTGGTAAATATGGGTGCCTCTTGATTTAGCTTTGATATTTTTGCTTGCCCTAAGGGTTTCTATTCTTAGTGACTTCTAAATATCTTGACTCTATCATAATCCATATTCCCCAAAGACAACATAGGCAATCGTGGCTCTAATCTCATGATTTTCATGAAGTGGACATTGTGAAAGTTATGATGTTTTTGACATAAACATTTAGTTGGAAACTTATTCAAGAAGAGTGTGTAAAATCAATTCATCTAAGAAAGATAAACTGGACACAAATTGAACCCCACATCACCATTTGGAGACCGAATGCTCCTGTTTTACAACTCGACCTTCCGGGTGCTATCATTCAACCAAAATTTGAATACATTGAGGGAGAACAAACAAATATTATCAACAGTTTGAGAATCTTTACTTTTGAAACCAAGGAAACATCCAACCAGTGGAGAATTGTTGCAACTATCCTAGATAAAGAAGAACAAAGAGCAGATATTTTGACTAGATGACCCATATTACCACCTCCCGCATGGAAATAATTATCTTCTTCTTCTTTAATGATTTCATGCAAAATCAAGATCCCCAATACAAGATCTGCAGGTCATCATTCTAAGCTCAGGCATTTTAAACCAATTTTTTTCAAAAAATACCTTTTAGCAATTCACAAGAATAGAAACAAGATAGTAGCGAACTTTTATAGATACGCTTCAAGGTATAGTCCAAAATTATATGCATTCTTTTGGATTCAAAACCCTGGTCTTTTTCACAATACTTAGCTTCTCTAAATGATCCATCATACAACCAAGGTCTATAAAGTGAAAGCTGCATCCCATCATTTCAGAAATATAAATCATAATTCAAAGTATGGTAGGAAGTGGGCTGTAATTCTTTACTGCAATCATTTTCGTTTATTGAGAAACTACTATGCTCTAGCTAGGAGAAGAAGAACAGGTTTAAACATCCCCATTTATTCTCTCATCTAAAGTCAACAATGGGTCTTTAGGATTTAAACATTTTAGAGGTCTAGCATCATTCTCACTACCGTGGTCTTGGAAAACATACGTTAATTCTAAGTCAACATTGGGTCAAAAATTTCATGCTTCACCTCACCTATCTTTGCAAAATTTTTGAATACACCATCTTTTGAATTAAGCATCCAAATCAAACCAAACCTCTAACTTTGTGAAATTGTATGTGAAATGTATCCTTTTCCATGCACCTAGTTAAGTTAGTTATCATCCTTGAACTAGTTTATCTTGAAGGTCACAAGTCTACCCTAAAGATTCCCAAGTTCATCAACATCTTAGCATTAAAACACCAAACTCAAAGTCAAAAGTGTTGCCCCAAAACGATTGCAAAGATCACTTTTCATATCACTCATATTTTCATTCTCCATCATCATCATTGATCCAAAAAGACTTAGAGCATCCCTTTTACCTAAATTTGAGTCCACTAGAGAGTTCAAACATTATAAATCTCAACACAACTCTCCCATTAGTGACCCAAAATTTATGGTGAAAACGGGATCACAATACAAGAGAATCATGGAGAAAACCAAAGTCACATTTACCTCAAGTGATCCAAATCCTTTAGAATTTGACCCAAGAGGCCAAGTCACACCATCACAACAACCATCATCTCTGACAGGGCCTTATGAAATAGAAGACATCAAAAAAATCCCTTTGAGCTTACTAAGGAGGAAATCATGGAGCATCAAGCCTTTGAAAACATAACCCCTATTTTTGCATCATTTATGGCACAAAATTTGGCACAAAGCTTCACCACTCCACCATCGGGGATAAATCAAACACCTACTCCTATTCTTGTACCTAGCCTTGCTAAGGACTTTGGTCTAACTCTTCCATTTGAAAGCAATACACTTGTGGGTACTCTTGATACCAATCCTCCACCTCCAACAACCACTTGGACGCCTACCTTTGGTGCTCCTCTCATCCCAAAGAATTCAAAACAACTACATAAACCCCTTGACCTCCATCACTCCACCACAACCTCTACCTATTGAGGCCACCCATCTTCATCTACATCCATGAGTACCACAAGTATGCCCACCATCACACAAAGTAGTATAGACCAAGTATCTCAAGGTATCACACAAGGGAATATTGTATCGTAGAGTCAACCTTCAATGAAAATAGGGATGTCTTTACCCAATCCTTCCACGAGATCATCTATACCATTGTCATTGTAGGAAACATCCCAATCATATATCATTGATCCAAATCAAACCAACGCCTTGGGTGTGAACCCTATCAATCAAAGAAGTACCTTGATCACATCTCAAGCACAAGCAAATCCCTTAAACATTGGTCAAGGGATTATTTTCAATCAATGCACTTAGGGTCCTAGTGTGTTGACACCACTTCCAAATCTAATGCCAACATCCACATCGTTTCCCACGATCCCCCTCACCATGAAAAATCAAATGGGATCTCAAACTTACATTCCTCCATCTCAATCCACCATTTTACAAGGAATGTTGAACCAAGGAAACTCTCAACCTCTCATCACACACTCACAACCCATCTAAAACATCAAAACCCTCAATCTATCATAGATATCCCAACAATCAACTGGTCTAATATTATAAAAGCATACCTCATCCTTAAAACAAGTGCAACAAGCCATCCAACAACAACAAGAAGAAGTAGCCTTAGCCACACAACAACAACAAAAACAATGACATCAACAATAAAAATCCTATCAATCATCCTTAGTAGCAGAACAACATCAGGCTTGGAACAACAAGCCATCGCAACACACCAATAACATTAGGCCAAACAACAAGTCATCGCAACATAGCAACAACATCAAGCCCAACACCAAGCCATCATGGCACAACAACAACATCAAGCCCAATAGCAAGCCATCATGGAACAAAAAAAACAACAAGCCCAACAACAATCCCTTGTGGCAAAACAACAACAACAAGCCTTACTAGCTCAACAGTATGCCCAATATCAGCAACAATAACATCAAAAAAGTTCCTACTATAACCCTCAACAGAACACCGTCAATCCAAACACGCTAGGAACATACACATCGACACCTCAATCACCTTTACCTAATCTCACTCCACCATACACCCCATACAATACACCATCATATCAAAATCCCATAAGAAATTCATCCCTCATCCCATCATATGTTCCTCCACCAAATCCGCAAGATGATCTAGCTTCGCAACTTAGGGTGCTATCCCAAGAAATGTAGAACTTTTGGATGGGGAAAACAGAGAAGCCCCATACACAAAACCTATGTCCTTACCCTTTTGATCAAAACATTGCAATGGTACCATTCCCTCATGTATTTGAGATCCCCAAATTTGATAAATACAAAGGGAGAGGAAGTCTCATGGACCATGTCAAATAATTCAACGTCATGTGTATGGAGGTGGCCTATAATGACTCATATCTAATGCACCTCTTCCCTCAAAGTTTAATAGGTCCTGCTATGGATTGGTTCTCTCATCTATCTCCTGACATTAATTTTTTTCAAGAAATCACTGATCAATTCATCAATCACTTCTCCTTTAATCTCGACATGGACATTAGTCTAGAAGAGTTATACACTCTTAAACAAACCAAAGGAGAAACTTTCACCAATTTCTTACAACAATGGAGACAAAAAGCTAGTAAGAGCAAGTGGACCCTTCCTGACGAACAACAAGTGGGAATCATCATAGCCAATCTAGATCCCGATCTCTCATTCCACTTAAAAATGCAGTGCATCACATCCTATGATGAGCTTGTTCCTCAAGCCCTTAACATTGAACAAGCTCTAATCACAATGAAATAATCAAGTTTACAACCACCCATCAACTAGTTCAAATGACAAACCTCATGTCTGGGCTAAAAAAAAAATGTGACAAATGATGGTGTGGTAGATGCTAAGGTGATCCTAAATTCACATAGACCCAACAACAATCAAGTTGCTAACATGCAACCAACTGTGCAACAAATAGTATCCCCTCAAAATAATCAAATCATCAACACGAAGATGCAAAAAAGACGAACTACCAATAGGAACAATTATCCCAAGCGCAAGTATACATAGTTATCTGAGTCCATTGAAACCATCATGAAAAAGCTGGTAGAATCAAATATGATAATGTTTCCCAACTTTGAAAATTACCAAGAACCGCAAGAGAAACCATCTTGGTACAATGAGAACGGTCTTTGTGACTTTCATAAAATTAAAGGACACAAAATTGCAAATTGCATGAGACTTAAGATCATCATCCAAGATCTCATAGAGAATGACACCATCTCTATTGAATTACTAGCTGGGAATTAGGATCTCAAGATATACAAGAACCTTATGCCAGATCATAACAAGGGGAACAATAATGTGAAAGTTAAGGATTATAAAAATGTACAACATATCTATTCAAATGTGGTTGCATCCCGTGATAGCATCATTACAATTGTCACCATCAAAGGACCTAGTGCTGAGTGTGGAGTCACCACACAACATGGAAAGGTCACTATCCAAGGAGTCCCATCCCAGTCTAGGGAAAAACCCACTTTTCCCACGTCAAATCCCAACAAGTACAATATATTAGACCAACTCAAGAATACCCCCACACATATATCCATATTAGAAATCTTAAGGCTATCTCCCACACATAGAGAAATCTTAGAGAAATCCTTGTTAGAGTCATTTGTCCTCGAGGATATTGATACAAATCAGTTTCAAGCCATGGTAGGACACATTATCGATAATATTCTTACCTTTTCTGAGCAAGACCTACCATCACAACCATCTCATAACCACACTTTACACCTTGAGGTCTACATTCATAAGAATAAGGTCAAAAGAGTCTTAGTAGATGGAGGTGCTAGTCTGAATATTTGTACCCTTAAATTGATCAAAGAATTGGGCTACTTAGAAGATACATATTTGTACCCTTAAATTGATCAAAGAATTGGGCTACTCAAAATATACCATTGAAAAGAAAAAGAGTACCACCATCAGGGCATATGATGACCAAGAGCATGTATCACAGGGCATCATTGCATTACCCATTCAAGTGGGACCTATCATTGCAAAAAAAACTTACTAGGTGTTAGATCTTGACCTTCCGTACAATATCCTATTTGGCTGACCATGGAGCCATGCCTTAAAAGATGTTGCTTCAACCTACCATCAATGTGTCAAGTTTCCTTTTGAAGGCATAAAAGTTACCATCTATGGTGATCTTGAGCCATTTTACTAGTGCATGAATCTTGAGGCAAGGTTCTATAAGATCCACCAAGTGCCTAAGAATGATGAAGGGCCTACATCCATACCTACCTCATTTGTTGACCTGCCATCTCTTGCATCTACCTCAGCAAAAAATACACCCATTGTGTAGAACATCCCTGACATTAAAGTAGTGATCCAAGATGATGGTTGTTGGAATTATAAGCTCCTAAAGGATAACTTTGTCTTAGGAGAATTACCTCTTTTTCGTCAAGCTCATGGGAAGCCTACATCTAGCACCAAAGTGTCGAAAACAATCAAGATGGAAGCTACTACCTTCACCAAATGGGGGATTTGAATCAAGAAGATGTCAACGAGGAGGATATCACCAAACTCCTCTATCAGTATGAATGACCTATCCCTATTCTTCCCATGGAAGATACTAATAAAGGCTTGCAACTCATGAAGGGAATGGGTTATAACAAGAATGAGAAATTGGGACAAAATGACAATGTCTTGCTAGAACCTATCGTTCCTAAGAAACAACTAAAGAATCTTGGTTTAGGTTGTACTACTAGAAAGGTTACCCTTATTGGCAAAGGTACTTTCGTTAAACTGGTCGAGGCTTCCTCTTGGTTACCTACATCACATGATACAACCTTAGATGACTCCCCCCTTGATATAGGTGACCTATTTGAAAATAATTTCCTATTCATGATATCCATTACATCCTTTGATCAAAGCCATCATCCCACTAAACTATGACTGGTATATCCGCAAATTATTGACATGGACCAACAAGGACCACCAATTCTAGATTTATTTGAAAATGAAGAAGTGATCTGAAAATTCATGGGACTATGCGACAACTTATCCTGGGCAGATCACAAAGCAGGTTTCGACATAGATCTAGACACAGGGGCATACTATGGAGAGACAATTGAATCCTTCAATCACAAAATTGATGAAGTACAACTAACATGCATATACTTGAGCGAAAACCACATTGTGGCACTCTTTGATCCTAAAATAGTAAAAATAAATGATGCATTCGAAGGTGAAATCCTCTCTGAGGTGCCCAAGGATGAGGGATTCAATCTCCCCCTTAGTGTAATGCATCCCAAAAAGTCAATAGTGCTAGCAGAAAAGGCTACACCAGTCAATCTAGAAAAGAATGAAGCACCCCAGATCACTTTCTATGTCGAATCCTTGTTGGATGAAGAACAAAAGAACCTAGCAGCATTCCTGAAAGAACGAAGAGCTAAATTTGCATGGTCATACATAGATATGCCTGACCTTGATCTTGAAGTGATTATGCATAATTTAATAGTATATCCCGAAGCCAAACCAGTGAAGCAAAAGTTAAGAAAGATGCACCCTCAGATAGCACTCTTGGTGAAACTAGAGTTACAAAAACTTTTGGACGTCGGGTTCATCCGACCAATAGATTATCTTGAGTGGGTTTCAGACCTGGTATCGGTCTCAAAATCCACTGGGGGCATCAAAATCTGCACTGATTTTAGAGACTTAAACAAAGCATGCCTGAAGGATGATTTTCCCCTTCCTAACATCGACCTCATTGTAGACTTAACAACTGGGCGAAATACTATCACTCATGGATGGTTTTTCAGGCTACAATCAAATCATAATTGCCAAGGAGGATCAACATAAAACTGCATTCACTTGTCCATGGGGAACATATTACTGGAACATGATGCCATTTGGGTTGAAGAATGTAGGAGCAACCTATCAAAGAGAAATGACCCTCATATTCCATGGCATGATCCACAAAATAGTTGAAGATTATGTGGATGATATTTTGGAAAAATCAAATAAAAGAAGCAAGCACATACCAGTCTTAGGACCCATCTTTGATAGGCTTGAAGAATACAAGGTACAATTGAATCCAAAAAAGCATGTCTTTGGGGTTATGTGAAAATTCTTAGCTTCATTGTCTCACAAAGAGGGATAGAAATTGATCCAAAAAAGGTAAAAGCAATCCTCGACATGGAACCACCGCAAATACTAAAACAAATGAGAGGATTACAAGGAAGGTTGTAGTCCATCAGAAGGTTCATAGCGCAACTCTCAGATAAGATCCATCCCTTTTCACATCTCCTTCATAAAAGAATAACTTACAAATGGGATGACAAGTGTGATAAATCTTTCCAGTAGATCAAAGATTATCTACTAACACCTCCAGTGCTCATACCACCAATATCAGACAAGCCATTGATCTTATATATCTCAACAACATCAACAACACTCAGAGCTCTTTTAGCACAACATGACGAGAAAGGAAAGGAAAGAGCTATTTACTACATCAATAGAACCTTGGTAGGCTATGAAATTATCTACTCACCTATAGAGAAATCGGGCCTAGCAGTAGTTTTTTCTTCACAGAAGTTTAGACATTACATGCTATCACATCAAATCAAGCTCATCACAAAGATAGACCCACTGAAATACCTATTAGCCAAGGAAACTCTCAAAGGGCGAATGACCAAATGGGTAATGATCTTAACTGAATTTGACACAGATTATGTGGAGCACAAGGCAATCAAAGGATAAGTGATCGTAGACCAACTAGCAGAAGCACCCATCTATGCAAAAAATCCTTTGGTATCTAAGTTTTCAGATGAATCAATATTCCTTATCAACCTCACAAATCAATGGAAAATATACTTTGATGGATCATTCACCCAACATGGATCTGGAGCAGGTATTATTTTCATCACCCCTCAAGGGGATTGCATTCCAATGCCATACAAGCTATCATTTTCATGCACTAACAAAATTGTTGAGTACGAAGCCCTAATCATAGGCTTAAGGATAGTAGCTTAGTGGCCGATTCAAGAAATGAAAGTCTATGGAGACTCACAACTAGTCATTAAACAAGTCAATGATGACTATCAGACTAAAGATGAGAAGCTCACCCCTTACAAGAAGATGGTAGAGAATCTCAAAGATCTCTTTATACACATAACTTTTGAGCACATCCCTTGCATGAACAATAAAGCAATAGATGCCATGGAAACTATTGGATCATTATTAGACATGCTGAACAACGTCCTCCAATGTGAATTCTTGGTAGAAAAAATTCTCATGCCAAATTTTTAAATCCTTGAATCTGAATTCACATGTGTTTTTGTTGGTCTTGGGTCCCCTTGGTATCATGAAATATTTACCTACCTAACCAGAGGAACCCTCCCATCCGATATCACCTCAAACTTTAAAAGGACCTTTGTAAAAAAGACATCCCGATTCATGATCCTAGGTGATACCGTTTATCGTCGAAGCATTGAAGGAATGTTACTACGATGTCTTAACCAAGAGGAAGCCTCAACTACTTTAACAAAAGTACATGATGGCATATGTGGTTCCCATTCTAGTGGTATGACATTAGCTAAGAAACTGTTGAGGACTGGGTACTATTGGACAACCATGGAGAAGGAGGCTCATCAATATGTGTAGAAGTGTGTCCAATGTTAGCAACATGGAAATCTGATTCATGCACCAGCTTAGGAAATGCAACCCATAATCACACCATGGCCTTTTTTGCAATGGGGACTTGACCTCATTGGAAAAATCACCCCAACCTCATCTAATGGCCATAAGGTTATCATAACTGCCACTGAGTATTTCACTAAGTGGGTAGAAGCTATTCCTATGACCTACATAATGGGGAAGCAGATTGCTAAGTTCATATTGAATTACCTGATCTGCCATTATGATATCCCATAAACCCTCATCTCAGATAATGGGACACCCTTTAAGAATCAGGATGTGAAAGAGCTATGCCAAAAATTCAACATCCAACAAATTATCTACCCCATATTGTCCCCAAGGAAATAGCCAAGAAAAAGCTACAAACAAAACCATCCTAACAATCTTGAAGAAAACAACCAATGAAGCTGGTTGTGACTGGCATCTACAACTAAATCCCCCTCTCTAGGCCTATCAAACTAGTATCCACACACCAAAAAGTGCAACCCCTTTCTCCTTGGTCTATGGATCAGAAGCTATCTTTCCCATTGAGGTTGATCTCCTATCACTACGAGTGTCATTACAAAACTTGATCATCGATGAAGAATACATAATATCTCGACTGAATGAGCTAGAATTCCTAGACGAGCATTGTCTTTCCACCCTTAATCACTTGCAAGTATATCAAGACTAATTGAAACAAAGCTATAAAAATATAATCAAATGTTGGTCCTTCTGGGTAGGGGATCTTGTCCTAAAGCAGAATCAAAAGAATCTACTAGATCAAGATAGTAAAGGAAAATTTGAGCTTAACTGGTTGGGTCCCTTTGTTGTCACAACAAGCTATGGATCAGGAGCATATCAACTATCAACACTTGAAGGTGAACCCTTGTAGGAGGAGCCAACTAACAACTTGCATCTCAAAAAGTTTTATGCCTAGTTTTGAAGGGTATAAAACCAAAAAATACAAAAAATAAAAAAAAATCAAAATCCAAAAAAATAAGAAAATAGATTGAAAAAGTAAAGAAAAAAATCATCCTCTAGTGAAAACCACCTCAGTGGCACATTGGGAAAGTACCTTGGTGAAAAACTGGCAAACAGGCACCTCACATAAATAAAGCACCTCCATCTATTCTTTGGCTCTTTGACCCCATCATTCTTTGCACCACCAGTAATCCATCACCCATCGTCCTTATCATGGGTTGATGATCAGAAGTATCATATCTCTCTATTACTAGGCGTATTTCAAAGGTCAGTTTGTCTTGCCTATATCGAATTAGTCTAACTTATCATGCTGGGGGCAATTTGGGTCCTTGTATATCTTGAGGTCATTGAGAATCTTATCAAAAACATCAAAACATTCGTAAAATGTTCATCAAGAAATCCAAAACATCCAAATTCTTGTACAGCTCAAATCTAAAAACATTTGCAAAATTGTAAAGGCTAAAATCCAAAACATCTAGAAAACATCAAAATCCCTAAAAAGGTCAAAACATCAAAAATCTAAAAAGCAGTACCCTGGTCGAACTACGTCATCTTTGAGCTTGAACATAGGCAAGGCCATCATTGATATTCCCTCGAGACACCCTAGGTCAGTCCTTTTTGAGTTCGTCATAATAAACCGACTTTCCATCATCTGTTCATATCTTCATCCTGTAATTAGGCCAAGTTCGTCAAACTACGTGGTCTCTACGTGTATAACGTAGGCAAGGCTTATCTCTAATCAACCCCCGAGACCCCTAGGATAGGTCTTCTAGGTTAGGTTCTTGGTCAAAAATCCTCGAAAATCCCTAAATATCCAAATATCAAAAAATCCAAAAAAAAATCCAAATACCAAAAACATTGCAAAACCTTCAAAAAAACCCTAAAAAGCCTTAGATAACCAAAAAGCTCAAAACATTCATAAAATTTCAAAATACCAAAAATATCCTCAAAACATTTTTAAAATACCAAAAACATTGAAATATTCCAGAAAAAAACCAAAACCACCCATCACATCTCACTTTCACCCGTAATAAACTTTCACCCATAATAAATTGATCTTCGCTTTCACCCTTTGATAAGTCAAGTAGAAAGCAAGTGTAGCAAGTCGTAAAGTGAGAACTAAATTATCAAAATATAAAGTCTAGATCATAGGTAAATACGTCAGTGAAGTTTGTATCAATGACTCATCTTAGCATCATCATCCTAACATCAAACAACCTCTGATCAACATTTCCTAGGATCTATCCTTCCTACAATGGGCATCAATATCAATTATCACTTTAGCTAAATTAAACAAGGTAAGAGATATAGATAACACTGATTGTTTGTCTTTGATCTTTTCTTTTAATTTATCTTAATGACCCATTCCCAGGACCTCTCAATGATGTCTATTAAAATGATCTTTTATTTGCTGTGCTTGTGGATATTTTTGAAATATAATCTTGGCACATACTTGCTTGGTTGTGTGTAGGAAGGTTGTTTAGGGTATGTTGTTGACTATTGCGTATGCTTTGGTCCAATGTATTCTAAGGTTCTTACATTCCAACGAGGTTTTCATATGTCACGATGTGAACAAGAACTATCCTAACTATTTGTCAAAGTCAAATTCCATTACACTAGATACAACGCCATCCTGGTTATCAGTACCTTGATGCATCGTGTCTATGTGTTATATCAAACAATAAGGAACGACAAAAAATCCTAACCCCAAAGTGTGAGCAACTCATCATCCTGCATTCATCCTGCATCTTACATTGTCTCATCACCATCTCTAATAAAGTCTCGATGGATCATGGACTTGTTAGATCTTTACAAGTAATCATCAGAATCAACGGTTTTTCATTCTTTAATTCCTCTATCTTCTCTCCGCACTAATCTAGTATCATGACAACCACAAACATCACCAATGCATCCATCCTACATCCAAAAATCATCAACATACATACATTTCATAGTCATAACATCATCAATGCATCCATCTCATTGCATTTCACATCATACATTCTGCATAATCATTTAAGCTGTGAAAAATAATATAGATTTGTTATTCTAAAAATCTTAAATCATTGCATATCATAGACATTGGCATCCATAACATTTTCATATCATAACATTACACACATCCATATCATATCACCGCATCTCACGTAAGCATAAATTAAGTGCGTCCATACATAATCAAATATAAGCATGTCATCCATATAATCATAACATGAAATAAAGTGCACACATCACATCATAAATCATTCGTATCCGTATCATATATATATCAAAAAATGTGTCATGGTACAAAATTTGGATTAGTATATGAACATCGATCAAAAATACAATATCCATGAGGCTATAAAAAATGAGCCTATGAATGTATATCTATAATAAAAAAATGGGGTAAAATAAAAAAGTGTCTATATATAAAAAAGCTAGCCCTGATGGCTGCTACCTTCTCCAGCTTGTCTCTCAGCTTGATCCTCTGCTCAGGGGCGTGCATCACTACACTATGAAAAATCTGGTTGTCTCAGTGCCGCCGATACATCCCGATGATAATGTATCCTATAATATGCAACCTTTGTAATAGCCTATCTATATAATCGTGTTGATATAGTCCCGCCATGTGTAGCCACTATCATGGCCTCAATCTACTGGTGTCGGGTGACCTCCTAGTCCCTCTCTACCATCACAACTTGTACTCTCTACAGTGCCTAATCCCTCTCGGCTGTGACTGCAACCACCTATTGGTGGGCCTGATCCCGCTCACCAATCAATGTTTGTACCTACTAAATCTGTGCATCTTATGCATCTAGTGGTGGCCCTACTTGTAGCTATACCTATGGTTACACTTGTGGCTGTATCTATGGTTGTACTAGTGGATGTACCTGGGGTGGTTGTCCAACTGGGGGTGCCCTCGAAACCTATCCATCATGGCCATCTTGGTCTCCCTATCCCTTGCCTCTAGCTCACCTGCCTCTCAACCTCCCTCTGGGAGGAGCACCTACCGGATCTGTCAATCACTATGGGGGGACAAACCATGCATCATATGCTGGAGTGTTCTGTGCTACTTCTTGACCCTGATCATATGCCCAAGGCTAGGCCACCAACTATCTAAAGCTCTCAACGGCCTCTAGGTCGGAATGGTCAGCCCCCATGTCGGAACCTCTCTAGATGTCCTCTCAAAAATAGCCCTGTATGCATCATCGGGTTTGTCCTGTACATCACCAAACTGGCATACTACCCTATTTGGGAGGTATCTCTCAATAATATGATGCTCTCAACCCTATATGTATCGGGTTTGTCTGGAAAAGTATAGTTGCTGTATATCATCAAACCATGGCGGCATTTGAAGCCATGGGTGCCAACGAAAAACTGTCATGTCATCTATCACTCGTCTCCAGTACAAGAGCCCAATCTATCTTGTGTGCCTCAGAGTGATGGTACCCCTATATTACCAGATCACTAGATCATTTGGCTCGAAATTGACCATTTGAACAATTGGCCGAAGCACGACAATGTGCTCCCATGCCCATATATGCAACAAAGTGACCCCTCCACCAATGGCCATTCATCACAATAGACAAAATCATGCAAACCATGGTACAAGGAGGCCAACATCATGACCCCCCATGCAAAAAGTGTCCTCCGATGTAGCATCCGATGCCACACTAAGCCTCATCTTGGGTTGAACCCTTTGCTACGTCTATCTGGGGCAAGTAACCCAAAAATTATGTTTGCAATGATCAATTTGAATGTGGGCACATGACCTCTATAGGAATCAAGGTCGATCTGGGAGTGACCAATACAATATCCTCCATCTCCATCACCTCGTGGCATGAGTTAAGTCCAACGTCGACATCATAAATCACGTGATCACCATGGATCAATAAGCACAAAATCTGCCACACATCCTCCAAGGTAACTGTAACCTCACTTGATGACAGGTGGAAGGCTGAGGTCTTGCTGTGCCATCTCTCACACAAAGTTGTCATCATCGCCAAGTGTGTCTTGATCACTGGGGAATATGCAACGTACCATAGTCTAATCTCTCTCAGGTGCTCCTGGCGCAACTCTGACATATCATCTAATCTCTTTAATACAATGGGCCTGTGCTCCCTTGACATCAATGGTGGGATAATCTCCTACATCCATAAAGCACACCACATTAGGAAAGCATCAAAATTTGAAGTTATTTGAAATCTCTGGCTTAGCAATCACAAAAGTGTCGTTATTTACAATAACGTCACTATATTCAAATTTCAAATAGTGGCGCCTGATGCATTTAAAATTTAAAATTGGAACATACGTCGCCAGACAAGATGGCATCATGATTTAACTTCTGGCCTACCCTAACCCTAATTTCTAAATTGACAAGTGTGTCACCAAACAAGCATGTGTCGCCATTTGACAAATGGAAACCCTAATTTTAAATCGAGAAAAGTGTCACTATATACATGTGTGTCGCTATAATTGATTTGGGCATCGCCGATTTAAGTTAAGGCATCGCTATATAGTGACGCTGCCAAAATATAAATTTCAAAGCGTAATAAATGCATCAAAAATTCAAATTTCAAATCAGGTTTTGAATCACATACTGGTGGTCCTATGCCTGAAAGCCACTAGAACTCACGAACTCAATCGAAGATGTGCCTGGGAAGCTCACGACGTGCCATTTTGTCAGAGGGTTAGAGCTCAAAACAACAAGAATCTCTTAAGTGTGAATGCACAAATGAATTGAAAATGACCCTTCTTGGCCTATTTAAGCTAGAAAAATAAGGTTTTTTTCCCTAATTTCACATCTAAACTGAGGGTTATCATCACCTTCACCAATTTTGCCAAACTGGACCTAATTTTGCATCATTTTTTTTTAGTTTTTGGCATAATTCTTGCATTTTGAAACTTATTCGGACCCCTTGGGGCAACTTTTCACCTTAATCGAGAAATCAACCCAAAATTTAAAATTTTTGCCCGATTTCTCAAGGGGGTAGGGAGTCAACTTTATTCTTCCGTTGGGGAATCTAAAAAATCAAAAAGAAAATATTTTTTGATTTAAACAGTAGTTTTTCATTCGATGAGCATTATTCTTTGAACCGAAGTAGGAGGTACCTCACTTCAAAGAGGGGAAAAATGTAGACACTGAAAAATGTCATAATCAATATCATACACTCAAGACAAATTTAATAACATCATTTCCTCTAAAATCCATCCTCTTTTCGCTTAAATTTGTTTAATTAGCCCAACAATTTAATCATTTGCATAATTTTCGTCTATGAATCTAATTTATCAAATCGGATTAATTCACCCCCTTTCATACTAAAATTTCATCTAATTA
This sequence comes from Sequoiadendron giganteum, assembly GCA_007115665.2. Taxonomy (NCBI): domain Eukaryota; kingdom Viridiplantae; phylum Streptophyta; class Pinopsida; order Cupressales; family Cupressaceae; genus Sequoiadendron; species Sequoiadendron giganteum. The sequence continues at coordinate 465,730,641 of CM021101.1, read as the reverse complement.
AATTAAATAAATCAACATATTTAATTTAATCCCCTAAGTCTTCTAATTTAATTAAATAACCCCAAGTTATTTAATTAAATATCATTATACATTTCTCCATTCATTTAACATTTAATTTAATGAAAATCATTTAATTCCTCCAAATCCCCTAAATTGCATAAATTAAATCTTATTTAATTAGCAATTAAACTAACTTTCTTCTAATCAAAGGGAATATTCCCATGGAATATTTCTTATCCCCTTTTTGCACAATTAAAACTTTGTTTTAATTTGAAAAATGCCTTTTACCTCACCCATAGGAATATTCCAAGAGAATATTCTTATTCCTTCATCATTTGAAAAAGGGATATTTACTTGGCTTCAAATGCAAGTTATCTTGTAACTTGAGTTACAATTTATCTTTCAACCTTTTGAACAAGTTACCTTTGACCTGTGTGTGCAAGTCAAAAGTGTGTTTGTTTGAGGAAAATGTAAACCCTTGATCATTTCCTTGATCCATGTGATCTTGCATTCTCATCCGTCGATGAGAATCCTTGATCCATGTCTCCTCTTCCTTTCATCCTCAACCGTTGATTAAGATTTTTGATCTCAATCCTTCATCTATCATTTTCTCTCCTATAAATAGATCACTGATTGGAGATAAATGGATCCATCTTTTTCAGAGAAAACTCATGCTATTGAAATTTCTTGCATCCACACTCATATTTTACTCACTTTTAACTAGTTCTAGTTCATTTTAATTGCATTAATAGCTTATAGCATCCATTAATGGCTTCCATGCATCCATCTTAGCTTAATTATAAATTAGGGTTTTCACCTTTTAGCATAATCTTAGCTTAGATTAGTTTAGCAATAGCATAATTAGATCATTTTTAGCATAATATCATGTTTAATTAGCTTGCATCATGTCCATTTTAGCATAAATCATGTTTTAATCCATTTTATCACAATGGTTTCATCGATTCTCTTCCATAGAATCGACTGAAACAAGCTCACTAATCACAGGATTGGAAAAGGGTCATCATTCACATCAACACGACACTAAATCCAAAATAGGATAAGTTTTAGATGGGCTAGATTATGAATTTAACTGTTTTTGTGTAGTTTGTAGCTTTCATTTCCAATTAAGTTCTTAACTTAGATTTCCATTTTGAATGATCTTGTTTGTAGAAGCGGGTATATTTGGTTCCGTTATGCTTTGATTCATCATGAGTCAAGCGTAATCGGTCCACCTTGACAATCCTTGTCTCACACCTAGGACCTAAGTAAACTTCACATGTAAATAAGTCCCCAAGTCTCTTAGTAATGAATTAACTAGATAGAAGACTTAATTTACACCAACACCTCTCGTTAAGTGCAACTTAGGGAGTTGCTAATTATTATGCAAATGACACAAGGATGGTTCTCAACTACGAGGCCATGTTAGGTACCCATGTAAAAATGCAAATGCAATCTATCACAAATAGAGAAAAGGAGAAAACCTAGTGGGACAAAAATCCTCCCCAAAAGAGAGATAGAAAAACAAAATTCTCTCAATGTTGCATGAGAAGGACAAAACCCCATGTGAGGAAAAATTCCCCCCATAAGAGAGAAGAAGAAGAGAGACCATGCACCCCCCCTCAATGTTGAGTCTTTTGCAATGATGGTAGAAGCTCAAAATTGAATGTTGAAGATGATCCAAAAGCATCAAATAATGTTCCTCCCCTTAGGAAGAAACAAAATGAAGATGGTATGCATGATGTGTTCCTATTCCTGAAATTAAGATGTAGGAAGATGGATGATGGATGATGTTTGATAATGACGCTAAAGTGTCTCCATGTCGATGCCGAAAGGTGTCACACTCCAAACAATCATTCTAGGCCACACTGCTGAAGAAGATAAGGATACATCCTCTAAAGACAAAGATGCCTCCTTCAAAATTTTTCCAAAAGAATCCACACTCACGTCAAACTGCAAAGAATGATCATGTAGAGAATGAACAAGAGGGTCAGAGTGCTCCCTCACAATAACTGAAAAATGGTCATCTCCATCAAAGAGAAGATGAATGTTATCAATGATGTCTCCCAAATATAAAATGTGGGACTCACAAAACAAACCAACAATGTCTGTCAAGTACTCATCCCAAGTAGCCATCTCTAGAAGATGATGTATGTCCTGTTGCACTGAATCACAAGGAACCAAAATTGTGGAATTACAAGCATCCTCAGGTACAATAGTAGATGAAGGAGATGGAATATCAACACATGTCACTAAATCCTCAATAGATGAAACAATACCAAGCTTGAAATGACCATACAGAATCTCCTCAAAGGTGTCCACACTAGATGCCTCAATGTGAACATTTTCCAAACAATCAAGAGCAAAATGTGAGAAGGTGTAGACCCAAGTTGGTGATCAACCTCCCCAATTGCAACTATATCTCTGCTATGAAAATCCATAATTATGATAGAATTTGGTGTGAACTCAACACTCTTGCCTACTCTACTTGTTTAGAAAAAGGTATCTCAAACTTACTGGTGTAAAAGGCATCGGCCAAAGGTTCATCGGGTTAACAAGTGAATTTCGGTGGGACATAATGGCTATTCTTCTCGACATCCTGATAAGCGCTTCATCGAAGAGACATTACAATGTCGGAGGAAGTCATTTTGCATTCCCTTTGACATTCCAATGGACTGTCAGAAGGGACATTGAAGGGATAGGTCAATGTTAGGGGGAGCTATTTTGCAGTCCCATCGACATTTCGATGAACGACGAGAAGGGAATTTTTGAGGAGATAGGAGGATATCGACGAGACCTAAAATGTGGTCCCTTCAATATTGCAATGGAGCTTTATCAAGGAGACAATACAATATTGGCGGGACCTTGAGGCTTGTCCCTTTGACATTCTGGTGGAAGGTAGGATGTATTCATCAAAGGGAATAATGGATATCGGTGGGCTATTGATGATGGTCTCTTCGACATTCCAATGGGACTTCATCAGTGAGACTTCACCATATCGGTGGGAGTCACTTGGGAGCCCCTCTGATGGAATGATAGGTATATTGAGGTGAAAATGGGAATTCAAAGAGACAAGGTTTCAAGTCCTTTTGATATTTCGATAGGACTTCAATGATGACAAAAGGTAAAGACGGTTAAGTTTTGTTTGTGATCGTTCGTTTGGTATGGAAGTTGAAATGACAATTTTTTTGGTAACGCTTGAGAAGTTTGTATGTATGCTATAGCAGATTGGAATAGTGTGATGAGAAGATCAAAGTGAATGTAATTTTTTTTTGCTGATTTCATTCTAGAAAAACACTTGAAAGAGCATAGCTCTGAACTTGTATGTAATATTCATTTTACTGTAATACAAGAGATATCTTCTTTGGTGTGTAGGTTTTTTAACGTAAGGGTTTTCCCACGTAAATCCTGTGCTGATTTTTTATTTTCTATTCTTGTTTTAATATGTGCATCTTAAATAAACTATAATTGAAAAGATTTAAACGGTTCATTTGCTTCTCTCTTCTGAAGATTAGTATTAGGAAGGCATATTCCATGCTCTACTTTCCTTTCACCACCATGTGTGATCTGATAGATAGAAAGGATATTGGTTGACAATGAAGGCACACAAAGAACATCTTTAAATGCTCTATCATCCATGTCAATGGATCCCTCTCTCTCTCTCTCTCTCTCTCCCTCTCTCTCCCTCTCTCTCTCTCAGGTCTCTCTCTCTAAAGTCTCTCTCTCTATCTCTCTCTTTCTCTGTCTCTGTCTCTGTCTCCCTCTCTCTCTCTCTCTCTCTCTCTCTCTCTCTCTCTCAGGTCTCTCACTCCCTCTCAGGTATTTCTCTCTCTCCCTCCCTCTCTCTCAAGTCTCTCCCACTCCCTCTCTCTTAGATTTATCTCTCTTAGATCTCTCTCTCAAATCTCTCTCTCTCTTGTGAATTGGTTGCACATCAATAAATATATAATATATACTATGTAGTATATAATACATTATATAATATATATAATATGTATTACATAATATTAATATAATATATAATATATAATATATATACTATATATAGTATATAATATATAATATACCATATAAATTATATGTAGTATATAGTATATAATATAATAATATATAATATATAATATATAATGTCTAGTATAATAATATATAATATTATAATGTATAATATAATATATAATATTATAATGTATAATATAATATATAATATTATAATGTATAATATAATATATAATATAATACATATTATATAGTACATAATATATAATATATATAATATATTAGTATATATTAAAATATTAAATATTAGGTATTATAAATAATACAAGTAATAGATATCCGTTTCTAAATGGATAAGCGTTCTGAGCGGATATTTGTTTTTTTTGACAAAATCAGTAGGCTCGGGACTTGGTTTGGGGTTAGGCGCCTAACCTGGAAAGTCAACCCAAAAAACGTGTTTACAAAATTTGCTTAGTTTTTCAAAGTTTGCCCTTGTGGCTGATGACCTTTTTTTGATCCAAATTTCATGAAATAAAAAGGGTTTATAGAAAAAATTGTCAGCTTTCCACCAATATAAGATATGTCTTATTTTGAATTTAATAAATAATTATTATTGATTTTCTACATACATTACGACTAAAGTCTTGATTGATAGGCTAATTGAAAACTTCTATAACTTTCAAACTACTTCACATTTTTCGAACCTAAAAGATGTGTCACATTCTATGCTTCACATACTATAGGATAAAAAAAAAAAATTCATAAATTTTTGACCAAGTTATGGTGGTAAGACATACACGTTTTAATAATTTTGAAATATTCTAATAAAAAATTCATATCTAATTATTTACATGCAAAAAAATTACAAAAAAATTTGGCACATCTGGGCATGTGTCCTCTACATATATTGAAAGTTTCAGAATTTTTTTTTTCTTTTTCTTGTACTTAGGGTGGTCAGACATACACCTGCTTCTTATCTTTTTCCTGAAAATTTAGTACCACTACATTGAAATTTTAAATTTTCGAAAAACATATTTACTTTTTTCCAAAAAAGGACTAGTAGCCTATAAACTACATTCAATTTTCTACAAGTTTTGTTCTTACATATTTTTTAAAATTATGTTAATAACCTATTCAAATTTTTATGTCAAGTTGACTAACTTTGTTTTTTTGAATTTTCATTACCATTTAGGGGACTAGTTTAGATCCCCATGATCCTGCACTGACCTCATTACTATCTCATCACATATCTAATAAAGTTTTGAATAATTATAGATTTTTTGGTATACAGATCAATATCATTCGTTCATTCTATTCTATCATTCCATTCTATATTGTTCTTACTAACATCCAAGTATTATGACATAACAAAAATAACATGCATCCACCCTATATCCACAAATCATCAACATGCATCTCATAGCATACATCCTGCATGATCACCATATATCATATAAATATTTAAAGAAGAAATCATCCATAGAAATGGCATTACATCCATTCTGCATCTATAAACCATTAGTCAAATGCATGTTAAATCATAAGCATCATAAAATAGGAAATCATAGAAACATGTCATAGCATCTCATATCATGAACATACATAACATCTGCATCCATCCATACACACATGGTGCATCCATAGATCATAATCATGTCCATACATCATACATCATAGAATATCAACACATGCATAAACACCATGTAAAGATCACATTGAAGGTCGCTCATCTCATATTTATCAAAAAAATAAATGTCATGATACATGTCAAATGTGTGATATATCTCAAAAATATATATGAGGCTATAAAAAAATCTGATGAATGAATATACATAAAGTCTATATCAAAATTTGAATACAAGATAGTTGTACAATTCTAGCCCTTGCTGCCCTAGTCCTCTCTGCCGGTAGAGGGTTGGTGTGATGTTTGTTTCCCATGCTATCCACCTGAATGTCCCGCTCCTTTTGAGTGACCCTGTGATTGACCTATGAAGGCTCCAACTAACTTATTAGGTCCCATGGAAATCCTCTATGAATAAGGTGGCTGCCTCCTATGAGCTGGAACCTACATAAGGTAGATGGTCTTGTAGTAGGAGAGATCATCATGCAGTGTCCTCAACTCCTAGATGTACATAGTGAGAGGGATGGTATTTCCCTATACCTCAAATTTTTGGCAACAAGCAATCTCTTGAGCTAACTGTAGCTCCAATTGCTATCGATGTGCTATTTGTGAGTCTCTCTCTTGAGTCTTGGTCTAATTGCACTTGGAGCTGGTCCCACTCTTGGTGGGCCTCATCTTTCTCCTGGATATGGCCAAATTAGTCTGCAACTACTAAAAATTTGGACTAGGCACATGTTGTGCCACTTTCTGTTGCTAGTCATCATGACCAGGTACTGGTGGTGGTCCCTCAGGACCTCTCTATTGGTCACCTCACACGTATACCCTCTCACCCTATGGACCCTTTGCATGTGCAGCTAGCCTCTATCTCCTCAAACTGCTAGCCTTACCCCTCTATCTGTGGGGTACACTTGTTGGGTCTTTAAATATAAACAACCTCCTGGCCACAAACCATGTATCATACTTTGCTATTGTGCTGACATCAAATAAAACTTCAACATATACCCATGGAAATGGAACATGATAGCCAAAATTTGTGGTGGTTACTTGTGTATCTTCCATCTGACCCCAATACCTTTGCTCTTGATGGGTGCGATGACAACAACCATATAATCAACATGGTGAATAGTCTGAGTATCCATGAACTGTATCATATAGCGATCAGGAAGATACCGCTCAAGAATGGAAGTGGTTCGATCGATAAGCCATCTAGTCTAATGATAGTAAAGAAGATAATCATCATCATCATCCCAGGCCTTAGCTCCTAGCCACGACCTCCATGTGAACTTTGACAGGTCACCAATCACACGTCACCAATAGGAAAACTCACCCATGTGGTGGTCAGTCAAGATACCCTTGTATTAGAATACCAAAGGCTCCTCAACAAGTTGACATAAATTAAAAATAGGATGCAACACCAAATATGCTCCCACACCCAAATGTGAAGCATGGTACATCTTGCAGATAATGTTGCACCACTCCTATATACTACTTGGTGCATATCACGATAAAGGTGAGATAAAATACATGGGACCCAAGCAAAGCGAACCTCATCCTCAAGCATACTATCAAGAACAACACACCATCTAGCACTGAACAATTGTGATCATCTATCTAGGAGCATGAGTATTCCCATGATCAGGCCAACTAGAACAAGAGTGATTCCATCAGTGGTATCGATGAAAGCTTTTAGATCAACTTAACCCTTGACAAAAGGAATCTACTATACTCCCAACACTCACAAAAGATCCTGACCACCATGAACATAATCATATATAACACGTGAACCATTAATGGGAAAGTTGAGAATGCACCATACATCCTCCAAGGTGATCGTGGCCTTGCCGGTTGGGAAATGAAAAAAAGATGGAACATCCTACCACAAAACCCCAGAGGACAACACAACTATGCCATAAAAAGTGAATAGTTTTTTTTAAAAAGTGAACAAAAACAATTTGCATCATAAAAAATAACACAACTACTATACCTAAGTCCTCTAAGGCTCCATGAATATGCTACTAACAAACTAAAAATTAAAAACATGAATCATTTCATTAACTATAAAGATAACATGATATGACTAACAAGTAAAGTTTGTTTAGAATTAATTATTTATTATATGCATCCATACCATGCCATTGAATAACATCATTAAAGAACACTTCCAATTATATGATATTTGCAAAATACATCCACAACTGTTTCCATTACCATTACATTGATACAAAGTTTACAATAAATCTTTCTCGAATACAACTGGGAAGATTTTAATATAGTAAATTACATATAATGGTACAACTGATACAAGATACAATACAAATACATATAAATTATTCCACTCGATCAAGAACAATTACAGTAGTCCACAACACAAGGATAAATCTTCACGCACACGAACACGAAGTAAGGGTACCCAATGGAGTAAATAGCACAAACCACCTGACCATGTGGAACCCTAAGGTCCACTCCCCGTGCTAGGAGACAACACATGGTCCCACAATAAACAGTCAAATAGGAAGACAATAGGCCAACACCACATGACTGCACATGAATCCAATATAACAATGCTAACCATACTAACATCACATAAAACACTTACATTGATTCAAAAGATAAACAAAGAACTAAAGGGTAAAACACATCTAAGGAATGCCAAACTGTATTAGGGAAGAGTGTCATCACATGGACCTGATATGGGTTGTCCTGGAAGTCTCTCGCTAGACCCCAACCCCCATAGAGTGACACATATAGAACCAACGTTCCTTTCATGAGGATAAAGAATGTTGATTTTCCATCGAGGCCTTCTCAACTCATCCTTAGCCTAAACGAGCACTATAAGCATGAGTGAGGCATCCATTATCTTATTTAGTGTGAAATCTACCCAGCCCACTAGATTTCATTATTAGGTTATCACTGGATTAAGAAAACTCCTCAATGGGTTGTCCTGGACACCACTTTGGGTTCTGACCCCCATTGAGAGCCACTCCCCCTTCTACAACTAGTAAGCCCAACACAACAAAAAATAAGGCATAAAACAACAAGTATACAAAACATAATCACAAGAATCAAGATACATTGCAAGGCATGGACCTTCTTGCACTCACACCGAACATGGCCAACTACATCCAAGTGAACCATCAACAGAACCATGTAAACAAAAAAACTCCCTTCCCAAAACCTCTAGAAGCCAACCATGCCGATATTACATTAAGACACCACCCTTTAAACCATAACCAAGACACCTCAAATTCCAAAATACAAACACCATAAACAATACATCTCATCAACAAAATGATAAACATACTCACTGATTAAGCAATTCCATTCTATTTCCAACTACGAGTCAATAAATTTCCTCAATTTAAATTTCCAATTCATTTAATTCTCACAGTCAAATAATTCTCACAACAAAAATATATTTTTTTGCTATTTTTGTAATGCACATACATGTATACATATATATATACCTATTTCAGTATATATTTATTTATATATATGTATATACACATATATATTTATGTATATCATACAAACAAAAAATTGTTCAAAATACATCACATCTATCAATACATATGTAATTATATATATATATCGATTACTACTTAAATAAACACCAAACACTACACACTAACAACACGTCCAAACACTATTTTCATATGCATCAACATACATAGATCTAATTTACCAAGGCTATGTAGTTTAAAACGAACTCCCAACACATCATTTAACCATCAATACAAAATATTTAAAACATAATATCCTAACAAAGTGCAAGGCACTGGAGATAAAGTTACTATGTGCGATGTACTAGAAGATGCAAAGCATTGGATAAAAACTACGGTAAGAACTAAGGTTTTTATGTTTTCAAATTAGGCACTCAAAAGTAAAGACAATTCAACGATATTTCAAACTCATTTGATGTAGAGAGACAAACGAACAAGTGCCACATCACACGTCAAAAACAACCTAAGTATGCATTAAATTATTCACATTGAGTGTTCACAAAGAAGGGGGAGACACACAATAAATTGCGAGCCTAACAACGTGCATTTACAATAATTGCCAACATAAACGTGTGAATCATATACCAGTCACAAAATGTATAAATATAAACCAGCGATGACAACACCAAAAATCAAAGATAACTCCCTACAAGGAATTGAAACCAAAGCATAATTTTGTCTAAATGAATTCAACCCAATAGTATGAACAATTCGGCTTATTTGCAGTCAAAGAGGGTGTTGGGGCGAGCATGAGTTTGACGAACTTCTTAAACCAACAAGATAACGCTTGAGCCCCGAACCATGAAGAACAAAAAAATAGAAGATAGACACCGAAAATAGTTCGAATGCAGTCCAATAATATTACAATTCAAATATGAAATTACTATTATATAGATCGATTGCCAAGGATGTATCCACTAGTTGAATTCGCCACAAACAAAAAAACAACTTAGGAAATAAATAGCCCACTAACATCGAAATAGATATCAAACGGAGGCAGTAACAATCCAAAGAAAAAGAGGGGTATCCAGTATTGCTAGGTATGCTTGGTCTATATACCAGCGCTAAGGGTAAGACAAGAGCACCTCTATAAAATTTACCCTCAAAAGATATATTAAGCAGTATGCCAACAGATAAACCAGAGGCATAAGAATCTCACAAGAAAAGTAATGAGAGGGGTATGGTATGCACAAATTGGATTAGTTGGAAAGGCTTTAGAATCTTTCAAGTAAATGCATTCGAACTGAGAAAGCATAGAGGGAGAGAAATGAAACCACAAAATACCCAAAAAATATGGGGCTTCAAGGTAAGCACAAATCAAATTGTAGCTAAAGGGCCTCGAAAACAAATTCTCAGATAGTGCAACTACTAATTGGAACATCTTATAAATTATCAAGTAGATGTTTTCCTTCCACAACACACTCATGCAATTTTTGTTTTCAAACAAAATTAAAATTTGAGAAGAAAATAATGGAACCTGGATTTCAATCGTTTGGTTGAGATGAAGAACGATGCCAACTCCCAATTTCAAAGTTGAAAATCCAGTTACTTCAAATCCCCAATAATTTCAACAAGAAATTTCTTTTTCCCAGAGAAAACCTCCAAAAACCAGAAAAACCTTCACTGGAAGCAAAAACAAGATCCTATTTCTTTGCTAAAATAACCAATTTCATTAACTACCCTTGAGTGCATGATGTTGCATGCAAACTTATTTTATCTAGTCATTTATATCCATATCTTCCATTCACTACCACTATTTCTAATTTATTTAAACTAGATATTCACCCTTTAAATATTTATTTATTAAATATACTCTACTCTTATTTACATTTAATACTTAATTTTACATCTCTTCATTAAAACAATCCTTATTTATCTAAACTTAATAAACAACTTTATATTAATATTAATTTGATCATAAACTGCAATTTATATAAAAACATTTACATTTACTCAACAAATTTCCTTTTTAATTAAATAATTCTATTTTAATGCGATAATGTATGAAAAGAATTTACCAAACAAATTTTAATCAAATGGACTGAACACCAACCAAAACTTGAACACAAAGCAAGGTCAAAAACCAGATCAAAACAACATTGATGGACTAAACCAACCAGACTAACCGAACTGACAAGGTGTAAAAATTAGGTACTCATCCTCTTCAAGGATGATAGCTTAAATAAGGGACCAAGTGTTATCTTCAAACAAAACTTCCATTGGGTTTTGAGACATGATCAAACTTGTTATTTTAGGTGGAGTCGATGCCCAATACATGCAACCTACAACACACAAAACTATCAAACATATATATATATATATAGTCATACAATCAAACACATTGTGAAAGGAAATCAGAGCGCAACAAGGTACTCACGAAGGAGCAATGCGACAGTGTCCCTTTCACCAAAACACATCTAACAAGTGACTACATCAATGCATAACAATCAATTGATTAACAATAGATAAGAACAAACACCATATAACTGCATAATGCTCATGAACAATTAAAACCATATATTATCCATACCATATGCATAAAACTCATATAATAGTAATGTCATCACAAGCATCATAATATTAATAAGTCCAACATCAACAAAATACCATAATGTCTTGTCACAAAACAAAAAAGTTTTTAGTTTAATTGAGGAAAAAATGCAGGGCACTATATCCTCCCCCTAGAATCAGGCTTACTCCTGGATGCCTACAAACAAGAAAGGGTATAACTCTTGCATTTGGGATGCATCCTCCCAAGTAGTTGAAGTCTCATCATTAGGATCCCACTGGACCCTCACCTGCTCAATGTCTCGACCCCTGAGGGTGAGTCTCCTATGCTGTAGAATGCCCATGGGCTCCAAAGCCAGCTTCCCATCCTCTACCTGTAAAGAATTCCAGTCAAGAACATGAGAAATATCTGGGTAATATGGCCTAAGAACAAAAATGTGAAATACATCATGGATGAATGATAGATTGGGCGGTAAAGCAAGATGGTACACAACAGGATCGATCCTCTCCAAAAACTCGAATGGTCCAACAAAGTGTGGTGTGAGCTTAGAGCCTTTTCCATAGCGGGTCATACTCTTTTACAGACACACCCAAAAGAATACCTAGTCTCCAATAGAAAACCGATGATCAACCCTATGAACATCCACATACTTCTTTTTCCTATCTTGCGTTGCCACCAAATTCTCTCTAATGCAAACAGCTTGTTGCTCTATCTCTTGAAGCATCTCGGGTCCTAGAAGAAATCTGTCCTCAGGATGATCCCACCTCAATGGGGTCCGACAAGGATGACCATACAAAGCCTGAAATGGAGGCATACCGATAGAACTGTGGTACCCATTATTTTACGCAAACTACACTAAGTATAGGTAGTCCTCCCAAGGAGTCTACTGATCCATGACATACATCCTGAGCATATCCTCAAGGACTTGGTGAACCCTCTCAGTCTTCCCATCTGTCATCATATGGTAAGAAGAACTAAAGTTCAATTGAATCCCCAACACATGCTGCAAGAACGTTCAAAGAGCTGAAGTGAACACTAGATCCCTATTAGAAATAATATTACGAGGAATCCCATGCAACTTGACTATGTCCTCCATGAAAATCCTAGCCACAAAAGAAGCATTATATGAGGACCGAACAGGGGAGAAGTGCACCACCTTAGTCAACCTGTCATAGTGACCATAATAGTGTCATGATGACGAGAAGATACAGGAAAGCCAACTATGAAATCTATAGAAATGATGTCCCATTTCCCTTCTAGAACAAGATGTGGCTGCAAAATACCTACGGGGTGCTGGTGCTCGGCTTTAACCCTCTGACACTACAAAAAACTCGAGACAAAATCAACAATATCCCTCTTTATTTCGGCCCAAAAATACAGCTGACGAAGGTTTGTGTGCATCTTCTTGACACCCGGATGAGCTCAATAGGGTGCTTGATGTGCCTTACACATAATTAGGGTGCAAACACCCTTAGAAGGAGGAACATAAATGTGACCCATGTGCTGCAAAATACCATCCAACTTAAGAGAATAACATGCAAATCTACCCTCCAAGGCTCTGCCTGACTCAACCTTAGACCTCACCTCCTGATACCAACTGTCTACAGGAAGCGTTGCAAGGATTTGACTCCTCAAATCTAGTCCAAGAGTCACTACAGAAAGCTCATGCCTCCACCGACTAAGAATCTTCTACAATATTCTCCTTTAACTAGATATAATTCACCTCAAAATCATACTCACACAAGAACTCCATCCATCGCCTCTACCTAGCATTCAGGTTTGGCTACGTAAAAATATACTGTAAGCTACGATGATCACTATGCAACTCAAACCGATGCTCCAATAGAAAATGTGTCCATATCACCAAGGCATGAACAACAATGGATAACTCCAAATCATGCATAGGATAGTTCAAATCATGATCCTTGAGTTTGTGAGACTCATAGGCTATCACACGACCATCCTGCATCAAAACTGCTCCTAGACCCTCCAAAGATGCATCAATACACACCACAAAATCTTCGGTAGGATCAGGAATTGCCAGAGTAGGTGCACTAGTTAACCTCTCCTTAAGAGTCTGAAAAGTTGCTTGAAACTATTCTGACCAAATAAATTTATTCTCTTTCCTCTGAAGAGAAGTGATAGGGTGAGCTATCCTTGAAAAACCCTGCACAAACTGTCAATAATAACCTGTTAACCCCATAAAACTACAAACCTTAGTAACATTAGTGGGTGAAGGCCAATCCATGATAGTTTGGATATTTGAAGGATCCATAACAATACCCTGTCTTGAAATAACATGACCCAAATATCTCACCTCTGTCTGGAAAATTTCACACTTTGCCAAATTTGCATAAAGTGGATTCTCCCTCAGACACTACAAAACCTATTGCAAATGCTCCTCATGCTCCTCTATCATCCTCAAATATATCAAAATATCATCCAAGAACACAAGAAAAAATCAGTCAATATAGGTGCGAAACACATCATTCATCAAACTCATAAAGACAAATAGTGCATTTGTCAACCTGAACGACATAACGGTGAACTCGTAATGCCCATAGCGAGTGTGAAATGCAGTCTTATGAATGTATGCCTTAAAGATGCACAACTGATGATATCTCGACTTAAGATCAATCTTTGAAAGCACCCTAACACCCTTAATTTGATCAAAGAGATCATCAATCCTCGACAAGGGATACCCGTTCCTCACATTCACCTTATTTAGCTGTCGATAATCAATACACAATCAAAGGGATCCATCCTTCTTCACAAAAATAACTGACGCTCCCCAAGGAGAGACACTAGGATGAGTAAACCCCTTGGCCAACAACTCCTCTAATTGCAACTAAAACTCCTTAAGCTCTTGAGTGGTCATTCGATACAAATCTCAAGAGATAGGTTCCGCTCTAAGAACAAGATCTATCCTAAAATCGATGTCACGCTTAGGTGGCATCCTTGGAATCTCACTAGGAAAGACATTAGTATACTATCTAAGGATAGGATGATCATTGAGGGACACCTCTTGAATCTCCCCTAACTCCAAATTATTAACCGACACAACAAACAACTAACAACCCTGATGCATACATATCCTCAAATGCATAACAAAAATCATACACAAGGAGATGGGTCTCTGAATGCCAACTACTCTCTGCCTAAATAATCCACACACTACACAGACTTACATCAACAATCTATCACTACTCTATGAGCATCCAACAAATCCATGCCTAGCACTATGTCATATGATCCTAGGGGTATAATGCGAAGATCCATCATGCTAAAAAGAGTACCAATCTTCAAACCACATCTGTGAACAAAGGATTCTACCACTACCTTAGCTCTAGAGGCCAACTCGACCTGCCACCTAACATCCTGCTTTGTTGCCACTAGTCCACCTCGCACCACTAAGGAAGGGGAAATGAATGAATCCGAAGCACCATAGTTAAATAGGATATAAACACCAATACCCTGCAACACACCTATAGTCTCAACAATGGTACCTTGATGCTGCCTGGAGATATTCAACCACTGCAAACACTCAGTGAGACCTGCTTGTGTCACCTACTATCAGCTTTGAAGTTGTTGGCCTTTAATTGAATCTTGATATGCCCTTCTAAGGACACTACCTAGAAATATGGCCTTGTTGGCTGCATGAGAAGCATCCTATACCTCTGCCAAACCATTTGCCACTTGAGGGTGCACTAGACTACTAGAATCTACCTCTGCTAACTGTTGACTATGTTCTCTAAGCTAGTTGGTCAGGACAATAATTCTTGAATCGTTGCGAAATCCGGTGTTTCCCAGACTGAAACCCACTACCTTGTTGATTCTAAAAATTCTTTGATTTTGATTGGGAACAGTACTGCTGCTGTCCACCCTTAGCGGGTGCATGGTGGCTCTTAGAGGAACCCACTGCCTAAGGCTGACATCCTCGAGACCTAATGCTTGATGGAGGTGCACTACCAATTTGTACACCTATATGACATTCTAGTGCTATAGCCAAATTCTCCTCTACCAAACAAGCCTTCTCTACGACCACCTCCATGGTCTTCGGCTCAAAGACACAGACTCCCCCATTGATACAGACATTCAATACCCTAATGAAATGTTGCACCAACATAGCCTCATCATCACCAATGCCTGTATACTACTTAAGCTCATAGAAAATACACTCATATTGTTCCACAGACAAAGCCATATGTCGTAACTCATGGAACTCATCAACATGACACTGTCTCTAGTGATTTGATGAGCTCTGAACCTCTCTAGGAACATCTCCCAAGAAACTAAACCAATGTCCAAATGTAATTTCTACTCCTCCAACGACCACCATGTAGAAATAAAACCTATCAGGTGCATGCTGGCGCATCTTGCTTTGATGTTACTACCATACAGATGCATGGAAAAGCACCTATTCAGATATATCAACCATGTCTTTGCCTCCAAACCACTACCAGAACCATCAAAAGTAGGAGGGTGTGCCCTAAGGAGATCCCTCATGTGACCTACTAAAATAGCTTCATGCGCTGCTGTAACCTCTCTTCTCCTAAGAGACCTTTCTCTCTCCCTATCCACCTGCCGATTACCCTCCTATCTAGGACCTAGGCGAACAAGCACCTCCTCAAGCAACTAACACAACTGGGCTCCCTCTAACCTTGGCTGACCCGAATTTTGACCCCCGCTACCCTGATTGTTATGTGAACTCTGTTGTTCCTCACGATCACTCTCATGAGAAATCTGAGGAGGGGTGTTCTGGTGGTTGGCCCCACGACCACCACCATAATCTCTACCTCATCCTCAACATCGACCTTGACCTCTAGGAATATTCCTACACAAACACCACCAAAGGACAAGTCTCAGATTGTTAGGGGAGGATGACAAAAAAGGGAAGCATATAAACAACTAAGACAACATAATAGGATCCTATAAACTAGAGTGCCCATTGTTAGAACTTGGGTTCTAATACAAAGTGTAACGTCCCGTCACAAAACCCCAGAGGACAACACAACTATGGCATAAAAAGATCATTTAAAAAAAAAAGAGTAAACAACAGTTTGCATCATAAAACATAATACAACTGCTATACCTAAGTCCTCTAAGGCTCCATGACTACGCTACTGACAAACTAATAATTAAAAACATGAATCATTTCATTAACTTTGAAGATAAAATGATATGACTAACAAGTAAAGTTCGTTTATAATTGATTCTTTATTATACACATCCATACCATGCCATTGAATAACATCATTAAAGAACACTTCCAATTATTTGATATTTGCAAAATACATCCACAACTATTTCCATTACCGTTACATTGATACAAAGTTTACAATAAAGCTTTCCTGAATACAACAAGAAAGATTATAACAAATTACATATAATGGTACAACTAATACAAGATACAATACAAATACATATAAAGTAGTCCACTCGATCAAGAACAAGTACAATAGTCCACAACACCAAGAGCAATCTTCACGCACACAGACACAAAGCAAGGGTACCCAATGGAGTAAATATCATAAACCACCTGACCATGTGGAACCCTAAGGTCCACCCCTCGTACCAGGAGATAACACATGGTCCCATAATAGATAGTCAAATAGGAAGACAATAGGCCAACACCACATGACTAAACATGACTCCAATATAACAATGCTAACCATACTAACATCACATAAAACACTTACATTACTTCCAGAGATAAACACAAAATAGAAGGTTAAAATAAATCTAAGGAATTCTAGACTGTATTAAGGAAGAGTGTCATCGTATGGACCTGATATGGGTTGTCTTGGCATTCTCTCACTAGACCCCAGCCCCCATAGAGTGACACATGCAAACCAATGTTCCTTTCATGAGGACAAGGAATGTCGATTTTCTATCGAGGCCTTCTCAAATCATCCTTAGCCTAAATGAGCACTATAGGCATGAGTGAGGAATCCATTATCTTATTTAGTGTGAAATCTACCCAACCCACTAGATTTCATTATTAGGTTATCGATGGATGAAGAAAAATCCTCAATGGGTTGTCCTGGACACCACTTTGGGTTTCGGCCCCCATTGAGAGCCACTCCCCCTTCTACAACTAGTAAGCCCAACACAACAAAAAACAAGGCATAAACCAACATGTATACAAAACACAATCACAAGAATCAAGATACATTGGAAGGCATGGACCTTCTTGCACTCACACAAAACATGGCCAACTACATCCAAGTGAACCATCAAAAAAACCATGTAAACAAAATCATTCCCTTCCCAAAACCTCTGGAAGCCAACCATGTCGATATTACATTAAGACACCACCATTTAAACCATAACCAAGACACCCCTAATTCCAAAATACACACACCATAAACAATACATCTCATCACCAAAATGATAAACATAATCACTGATTAAGCAATTCCCTTCTATTTCCAACTATGAGTCAATCAATTTCCTCAATTTAAATTTCCAATTCATTTAACTCTCACAGTCAAATAATTCTCACAACAATAATATCTTTTTTTTTTTGTTGCTATTTTCATAATGCACATACATGTATACATATATATATATATATATATAAATATATACCTATTTCAGTATATGTTTATTTATATATATGGATATCATACAAACATAAAACTATTCAAAATACAACATAATCCTACAGATTTATCAATACATATGTAATTATATGCTTACATATATATAAATCGATTACTACTCAAATAAACACCAAACACTACGCACTAACAATGCATCCAAACATTGTTTACATATGCATCAACATACATAGAACTAATTTTCCAAGGCTATGCAGTTTAAAATGAACTCCCAACACATCATTTAACCACCGATACAAAAGACATAACAAAATATTTAAAACATAATATCCTAACAAAGCACAAGGTGCTAGAGATAAAGTTACTCTATGCGGCGTACCAAAAGGTGCAAAGCATTGGATAAAAACTACAATAAGAACTAAGATTTGTATGTTTTCAAATTAGGCACCGAAAAGTAAAGACAATACAACGATATTTCAAACTCATTTGATGTAGAGAAAAAAATGACCAAGTGCCACATCACACACCAAAAACAACCTACACATGCATTGAATTATTCACATTGAGTGTTCACAAAGAAGGGGGAGACACGCAGTAAACTACGAGATTAACAACATGCATTTACAACAATTTTCAACATAAACACGTGAACCATATACTAGTCACAAAATGTATAAATATAAATCAACGACGCCAACACCAAAAATTAGAGATAACTCCCTACAAGGAATCAAAACCAAAGCATAATTCTATCTAAATGCATTCAACCCAATAGTATGAAAAACACAGCTTGCTTGCAGTCAAATAGGGCGTTGGAGCGAGCATGAGTTCAGTGAAATTCTTAAACCAATAGGATAACCCTTGAGCGTCGAACCATGAAGAACAAAAAAATAGAACATAGACACGAAAAGAGTTCAAATGCAGACCAATAATATTGCAATTCAAATATGAAATTACTATTACATAGATCAAATGCTACGGATGTATCCACCAGTTGAATTCACCACAAACAAAAAAACAACATAGGAAATAAATAGCCCACTAACATCAAAATAGCTAATGAAGGAAGGCAGTAACAATCCAAATAAAAAGAGGTGTATCCACTATAGCTGGGCGTGCCTGGTCTATAGACCAACACTAAAGGTAAGACATGAGCGCCTCTATAAAATTTACCCTCAAAAGATATATTAAGCAGTAGGCCAACAGATAAACCAGAGGCATAATAATCTCACAAGGAAAGCAATGAGAGGGGTATGATATGTACAAATTAGATTAGTTGGAAAGGCTTCATAAGATTTCAATTAAATGCATTCGAACTGAGAAAGCATAGAGGGAGAGAAATGAAACAACATAATACCCAAAAAACTTGGGGCTTCAAGATAAGCACAAATCAAATTGCAGCTAAAGGGCCTCAAAAACAAATTCTCAGATAGTGCAACTACTAATTGGAACATCTCAAAAATTATCAAGTAGATGTTTTCCTTGCACAACACACTCATGCAATTTTCATTTTCAAACAAAATTAAAATTTGAGAAGAAAATAATGGAACCTGGATTTCAATCATTTGGTTGAGCTGAAGAATGATGCCAACTCCCAATTTCAAAGTTGCAGCTCTAGTCACTTCAAATCCCTAGCAATTTCAACAAGCAATTTCTTTTTCCCAGAGAAAACCTCCAAAAACTAGAAAAACTTCATGGGAAACAAAAAGAAGATCCTCTTTCTTTGCTAAAATAACCAATTTCATTAACTACCCTTTAGTGCACGATGCTACATGCAAACTTATTTTATTTAATGATTTTTATCCATATCTTCCATTCACTACAACTATTTCTAATTTATTTAAACTAGATATTTACCCTTTTAATATTTATTTATTAATTATACTCTACTCTTATTTACATTTAATACTTAATTTTACATCTCTTCATTAAAACAATCCTTATTTATCTAAATTTAATAAACAACTTTATATTAATATTAATTTGATCATAAACTATAATTTATATAAGAACATTTACATTTACTCAACAAATTTCCTTTTTAATTAAATAATTCTATTCTAATGCGACAATGTATCAAAAGCATTTACCAAACAAATTTTAATCAAATGGACTGAACACCAACCAATACCCGACCACAAAGCAAGGTCAAAAACAAGATCAAAACAACACTGATGGACTAAACCAACCATATTGACCAAATTGACAGGGTGTAAAAATTAGGTACTCATCCTCTTCAAGGATGACAGCTGAAATAGGGGACCAAGTTTGATCTCCAAACAACAATTCCATTGGTTTTTGAGACACACTCAAACCTGTCAATTCAGGTGGAGTCGATGCCCAATACCTACAACCTGCAACACACAAAACTGTCAAACACACACACACACACATATAGTCATACAATCAGGTACACCATGTAAGGAAATTGCAGTGTAGTAGGGTACTCATGATGGAGTAATGTGACATTGTCCCTTTCACCAAAACACATCAAACAAGTGACTACATCAACACAAAATAATTAGATTCTTAACAACAAATAAGAACAATCACTAGATAACTGCATAATGCTCATGAACACTTAAAACCATATATTAACCATACCATATACATAAAACTCAAATAACAATAATGCCATCACAAGAATCATAATAAAAATAAGTCCAACACATGTTCTAGTAATACCATATGCTCTTTTTTGTAAATGGTTCCGAGCCCCTTCAAAACCCGTTTTTTACCTCTAATCAAAACAATAAGTTCAACATCAACAAAGTACCATAATGTCTCGTCAAAAAAAAAAAAGATGTTAGTCTAACCAAGGAAAACATGTGGGGGACGACAAAAGATGTCTTTGAGTTCCATCACTCTACAATGGTAGTAATCAGAGCGTAGTGGGCAGAGATCTCCGACATCTAAAAAATGTGGAATAGTCCTAGGGCATGAAAGAAGGTAATCTCCTCAGGACCAAAGCTTGGAATAAGCTGCAGTAGAACTAACCTATGCTCTCAAGAAGTTAGTGGATGTAAATCAGCCTACACGCACAACATGCATAGTGTCAAGGTCCAAAAAATGAAGCAAAAAATCTAAGTGAAAAGTCAAAAAGCACAAAACTGCACTTTCATACAAACGTGCCCAACTGTCAATATTGTAACTTAGGGGTGGTTTTATTGCAAAAGCGCAGGTCTATTGCAAAATCGTGCATTGTTAGCAAAGCACAATCATGTAGGGATTTTACAAAGGTGAATGACAAAAGAACCAACCAATTACAATAGTGCAAGGTATGTTTGGGAACTCTGTGCTTTTGCAGAGATTCCACATTTTTGTAAAAAAGTGCAATGTTGGTGACAAAGGTGTACTAAAAGATACTTCAACACTTTTATTTTCCTAATTTCTAGCCTACATTTCACTAATTAAAAAATGCACAAGAAAGGTTTTTTGAAGTACGTACTCGGCCACTCGAACCAAGAGGGTGTTGGAACTCATAGACTCAGTCAACTCGATTTCTAGCGCACACAATGAACTCCATTGCAATAGGTTCTCTAAAATAGCTCTCACAAGGATCTCTCTAAGGTCTCAAGAATTTGTAAAGTAGAGTGTGTAAATGAGCTAGAATTTTCCTCAAATGAGCATATATACCTACCCAAAACTAGGGTTTTGACCCTCAAAATTAGTTTTCTAGAATTTTTATGCATCTAGGTCAGTAGCTAATCCTTTTTAGGACATATTTTTCATAACCTTGTCATGACCTCGATTGAAAAATTGGTTTTTTTGCTCGATCTCTCGAGGAGGCAACATACCAACATTCCTTCATCCACTTGGGCACAGTGGGGCATCAAGAAAAAATAGAAAAAAAGTAAATTTTGATTTAAGCAGTATCAATTCTTTGAAGCAACACATCAGGTACCTCACTTCAAAGAGGAGCAAATGTAGACACATGAAAATGTTCTGAGTATATTGCACACCTGATTTCACTTACTAATATCATTTCTAGCATAATTCACCTAATTCATCTAATTAATTAAATAATGTCCAATTATTTAGTTAAATTCACTTTATTCTCCTATTAATTGAATAACTAAGGCTATTTGATTAATTCATCATAATTAATCATTTTCCCTTTTTTTGATTAAATATTATCAAATTATTTAATGAAATGCTAATAGTTCCACTTGATTAAATAGTTCCTAATTTTATTTAATTAAAACTCCTAATTCTTTCAACTTGCACAATTAAATGATTTTCATAAATTATTTAATTGTCTAATTTTCCTTCAACATTCCAACTTACAAAAAGAATATTCTCCATGAAATATTCTCTTTTCAAATTTGAATTCTTTCCTCCAACTCAAAATATCTCCAACATAACTCCTAAAATTATGGGTTATTGTTGAGTGTCTCATGGATTATGAACCATTGATCTAATCCTTGATCCATGTCTTATGGATTATCTACCATTTGATCAATCCTTGATTCATATCTTTCTCTCTCATTCAATTTCATCCATTGATCATCATTTTCCATTCTCTCCATTGATCATGATTCAATAAATCTATAATCACTTTACCATTTACACGATAATTCATTCACAATCCTCATAGCACTCTTACTCTCTTGAATTTAGTACTCACTTTGAGCAATTTGAGAGAACTATTGAGAGAATTTGTGAATCAAGCATCTTCAAATCACTTGGAATTGAGATTTTGTATAATGGATTGGGCAAGTTTGAGCAATCTACATCGCATCACACCAAATTTTCTTCAAATTCGCAATGGAATGGGAAGGTTTTTACATTAGTTTTGGTTTAAATTCTTTGAATCATGTTTCATACCTTTAGTTTGAATCATTTATTGTTGTTAATCGAATTTCATTAGAGTGTTACTTTTAGTTGATCAATTGCTTTTTTAATTTCTTCATTTCAATATTATTTGATCAAATTAGATTTATACTTATAATATCTTTATCACGAAGGTAACCACCAACCATTATGTTTATATCTTGACCATAATATTACATATTTACAATATGAATATAATCTTATGCTAGCATGGGGTCATCATTATGAAAAGACACTTATTTCTATTGGGTTACAATCATCCTTGCAAATTCATTATTTGATGATAATGTAGGAGAAGGTAAAATTAATAAATTTGTATCTTGAATTTGATTAGTTGATGAGGCCTCTTTCATAATGGGTGAAGGAGTAAGAGTGGTTTCATCTTCATAAAGGAACTCATCATCCAAATCTTCTAAAATCCAACTAGGGATAAAGACATATTGAGGCTACAAATATAGATAAACCTCCAATTGTGTATAAATTCTTCCTAACTTCGTAGATTTTTTTTTTCTTTAATGTTATTGTTATCTACTGAAATTGCACCCTAACTAAGCTATTGGATTTAATAAGTTAAGCTGCAGGACTTAGCACTCCAGAGAAACATGGAATCACTCCTAGGCTGTGGGTCACCTAACAAATAGAGTGAATCTCCAGATAAGGCTGGATCCTAGCTGGTTATCACGTAAAAACTACTGATTTTTTTTGTAGAGGAAAAGGGAGAAGGAATGCTTTAAAATGAAAACTGGAAAACACTATCTCTACGGTGATATACCAAACTAACAAGGATTATGAAAACTCAGATTTGCTTACACATAGTTACAAAATGATAGAAGACCAAATTTTCACAACCTATTTTTGTATGCTCTTGCATAAATATTTCACAAAGAGGCCTTAATGCATTCACCTTTAAAAGGAAGATAACTTCATAATTAGA
Source organism: Sequoiadendron giganteum (assembly GCA_007115665.2). Classification (NCBI taxonomy): domain Eukaryota; kingdom Viridiplantae; phylum Streptophyta; class Pinopsida; order Cupressales; family Cupressaceae; genus Sequoiadendron; species Sequoiadendron giganteum. The sequence goes on along the minus strand of CM021101.1, from coordinate 465,706,688 downwards.
AAGCCACATACATCTTTAAGACACAGATTGCAATCTACATGAATGTACTTTTGTAGAGAAGGTATAAAACATGAGACAAAGTCACAAGGAAGTTAGAAAAACCTCACAAGTAGCTTGATCAATCATTTAAAAATACACAACACTGCAAGAACAAGAAGGAAAAATAACATAATCAATGGTATCCAAGGTATTCTCTATATATCATATTCCAAAAGAGTTACAAAACATGCTCAATCTGAGAAAGGACTGCAAAAAATCACTAACTCCAAAAATTGCATAGTGAGAATTGAGTGCAAAAGAGTCACTCAAATGACTATAACCAACTTCTCCCTCCAAAAACCCATCAAAATAGGTTCTAGAAATAGTTGGGGTTTGATGCCCCCAAAAACCTAAAATCTAGTAGCTAGATTTCATTCAAAAGGCTTCAATAAGCATGAAATGGTCAATCTTGACCAAGTCCACCATAAGGGCAAGCCAAAAATGCTCCAAGATGCTCTCCAATGTTCCAACAAGATGAGTAAAAGTCCCGTATATCTTTGGCACATATTTTCCAACTAAAACTAACCTCCCCTAGATGCTCTCCAATGTTCCAACAAGATGAGTAAAAGTCCCCTATATCTTTGGCACATGTTTGCCAACTACAAATAACCTCCCCTAGACACTCCCAATGTTCTCAAAACATAACTCTATGTCACTTTGCATTTAAGGAGTAACTATACCTTCTTTTGCATTAAACATAGCATTTGAAAATCAAGTGATTTATTAATAATCACTCAATTAAACACTTTACATTTGAGTAGATTGCAAAAGAATGAAAATCAAAGCTAAGTCAACTCCTCATCAAAGTTTGAAGGTTTCAACCTAAGGGAAAATTACTAAGGAATTTAACATTCAAAAGATAAAGGGCATAAGGCATTAAACCCTAGCCCACATGATACATTAGTTAATGTTGAAAATTTTAAAGCAAAATACAAAATGCCTCTTGCCTTAATCGACCAATCTAGGGTTTTAGAAACCCTAACACCAAAACTCAAACCAAACAATGCATCTTATTTTTTCATTTGCAACTTTCTCTATCCATTGAGGGCACCTCCAATAGAGGGTTTTAATAGGAGCTCGATGAAAGAATTTCATGGTGGAAAGCTTGTAGACTCTAAAGGAAATGAAGAGGTCGAGCTAGGGTAAGCTCACTGTGCTTTCTCTGTAAACTCCATGCATTTTTCCTTCATTCTATACAGAAAAATGCGAGCTCTTTTGTGTATTTCACCTGACATCTCACATCATTTTAATGGAAAATTGAGTCTCCTTCGCATACTACTTTTCTTATCTGCAAACACAAAATGTTGGTCTCCTTGGTGGCTATGGCCATAACTTGCACATTTTCTCATTTATGAGTTGCATGAGGTTGTAAGGAATTTCTATACATTTCATGAAATTACTGAATATTTAATATGGCTGTGTCTACTCTGGAATACAAAGACTCATTGTTCCTCCTCTAACCCTCTGTGATGGTGATCTTGGAAACCATTGATTCCACATGCATTTACAGCTCAAGGGTTTCATTCTTTTTGTAGGCTCAAGTTTCCTATCAGGGAAATATGAAAAGGGTTTTCATTTTACTGTAGCTTATGGGAATTTTCTAGTTTCTGGTTTTGTCTCATGGCTGAGTTTCTCTTTCACCTTTTTGCAAATACAAGGGTTTTCCATTATTTTGCCTATATCGAGGGCTTTGCTTGTAAGAAAATTTTAAACACAATCTTGAAATGTTGTCTCCATTTGTTAATTTGCAACCCGATGAAGAAGCTCATACTATTTGATTTTCTGAAGGAAAGCTATTATCATCGACATATCCTGCATATCACTACTAGCAAAGAGAAAATATTCAAAACTACATTCTTGTTCTCTCTGGTACATTGATGAATGCACACTCCTTATGGGGCTGTCATATGTTTGAACATGGTTTTAGAGTATGTCTGTAGATTTGTCTTGTCTCCTCCCATTGCAAGGTGAAAGCTCATGCAGTGCTAGCATTCCATAATATACTAGGCCTATAGGATTAAAAGAATTACATTTGGCTGATGAAATTTGATATTGATGAAATACTTCTCTTTCCTCATGATCTAGAGAACATAACCCTCCCTAAAAAATTTCTCCTTCGTATTTCTTCCAAGATCATCATTACCCTTGGCTCAGTTTACTTTGTCAATAAATCTTGAACTCTGCCACCAATCTGAGATTAACATAGAGATATAGTCCTTTTGAGATGAAAATACTATCCTTTCATGCATTTTAATATTGTCATAAGCTTAACATAGGACTGCCCTTCTGTTTCTCTTCACAATCCACTATATCTGTCACTGTCAAATTCATCTCTCAACTTTTCTCACTATATTGTGAAATAGCATGAAGAATAAGATCATTTACTATAGCCTCATATTCTTTACCATCATTGTATGATACCACCATTCTTTATGGGTTTGAAGTTTCTGTCTTCCATTGTTCACTAATAATTTGAAAACATATATAGGATGTATAATGTACTCCATACATACTTGTTTCTTATGAGCTTTTATGACTATTTGGCCTACTACTCTAGACTATCATTCAAGTGACTGCACTATCTTCATTATGATGACTGTACCTTTTGAATGATCATGTTGTCTTTATAATCTCTCCATTTTTTCAATGAGAAAATGCATGTTATTTATGATATTTTTGTACTAGCTCAATATCATGGGTGATGAGTACCATTGTTTAGCTTTCTAAGACAATGTAATTCCATTGAGCATCCATCTATTGTTTATATCAATGGATTCATAAAATTCACTGTTATGAATGAAAAATGCATCCTTGATTACATCACAACATCATGGAAGGCTTAACAAGATTATCCTGTCAAAACACAAAAAGATAGCACGCTGGGCTCAACACTTGTGGGAGCTACATTTATCCCTCGTGCTGAAATCAGATGAAACAAAACAGTAACATAATTTTCCCTATACCTGCACAAGAAACAAACATGTTAGAAAAATATGTGCATACTATAGATGCATTTGATAATCCTATTGTTTTCTTGAACAACTATATGATGCTAACTATTTTATTGCTCATGAGGATCAGATTGTATGTTTATAGATGAATGTGCATATGTTGTCTGATGACTTTTCATTGCTCTAAAAAAACCCTCTCTCTCAGATGTATGTAATTAGGAGCAACAAGGAAACAAAACCTGGATGTAGGAAAAACGAAGGATGAAAAATGACAACAAGCAACTCAATCAAGACCAAAACTCGTCATTCAGGCAATGATGAATCACCTTTCACCATATGTGCATTTATTTTCTATAAATGTATAATATTTTCTTTCTTTTGAATTAAAGCAGTTAGTCTCACAGATTGTGTGAGACCTTACACATTTATATCGTCAATAAAGATTACTTTCTAAAAAGATTTGTACAATATTTCTTATATTGTATGTAGTTCAGTAATGCAATCTTTTTCTTTTTCCTTTTTTGTTATACACATGAATGAAATATAGCAACACTAAAATGAACCCTACTTTTAGTTTGAAACTTTAAGAGCTCTACCTGATTGAGCTAATAGTGAAATTGGGTAACATTTTGGCGACATATGCTAAATGCTTATGTACTAAACATCATACTGGTTGCCTAGGCTTATCTATTGGGCACAAAGTCACTCAGAAACCTCAAAATAGATCTGAAAGCAATTTTTTTCAATGCTATAACTCAACAACAATAGCTCAGAACATCTTGGAAACATTGAAAATAAAATTGCAGAAGGGAAACTACCTAACTGTGCTGAAAAGAACTTAGGGAAAGTAAACAACAACTAAGGTGCAATAACACTTATTGAAAGCATAAACATGGTAGATCAAACCTCAAAACATCATTTGAGGTGTATCCCATTGACTGGGATAGGAAAAACATCTCCATCCATCTTGGATAACTGAAATGCATTGTGCTCCTTGCATTCAGTAACAAGAAATGAGCCACTTCAAAAATTATCAAACTTTGTATGCTTTCCTGGCCTGCTTTTCAACTCATCCCATTTGAGCACAACATCACCTTCTCTGAATATTCTGGGAGTTGATTTCTTATCAAAGAATCTCTTTGTTTGGAGCTGCTGATACTCCAAGGACTTCATTGCTTTATCTCTTCTCTCTTTTAGCTCAATGAGCTAAGCATACCTAACTTCCATTGGGTCTTGCTCCTCAAACATTTCTAATTGGTGCATAATATCAAGAGCTGGAAGCTCCATAGACAAAGGAAATCTTGCCTCTTTACCATAAACCAGTACATATGGAGAATTCCCAATGGACCACTTGGGAGTTATTCTATCTACCCATAAGGCAGATTTTAACTTGGTATACGACATTCTCTAATTATCCTCCATGGTTCTTTTGATAATCCTTATCAGGTTCTTATTTGTTGATTTTGTCAAACCATTACCTTGAGGGTAATAGTTTAATGATGTATTCAAATAAATTCCATTCCTGACAGCCCAATAACTTACTCTTAATCCAACAAACGCTAAGGCATTATCTGAAATGATTGACTCAGGTACTCCAAACTTGGTTACTATATCATCATAAAATTTCAAAACAACATTTTCATTGGCTTCTTTCAAAGCTACTGCCTCAATCCATCTTGTAAAGTAATTAGTTGCAGTAAGTACCCACTTGTGACCTGCACTGGAAGGAGGGTTAGTGGCACCTATGAAATCAATTCCCCATCTCATGAAGGGTTGTTCAACCTAACTAGTTGCAAAGGCAAATATAACAACCTTTCTTTTCCTACAAGAATAACACATTTTACACTCTTTCTTTCCCAAGCATGGGCATCTTTAAACAAGCTTGGCCAATAATAGCCAACTCTCATTATCTTCCATGCAGTAGTTCTTGGGGAAAAATGACCCCCAACAGTTCCATCATGAAACTCATAAAGCACTTTATCCAATTGATCATGATCAATACACCTTAACAACACACCATTAAGGTATTTTCTAAAAAGAACATCATTGACCAACACATAAGGAATAGACTGTAATCTGAAATATCTCCTTTTTGCTTTATCTAAACCTAGTGGACACTCACCAATTTGCAGAAAATGAGTCATATCCCTAACCCAACCTGCACCTAATGTAAGTGCAACATTTTGAGGCTCATCATTAGTAACAAAACAACTTCCACTTCTATCTTTTCCTCATTTTTAGACCCTGTAACTAGCTATTCACACAAGCCCTTACCTCTTACAAGCTTGGTTACCATAATGTCAATATTATACTCCATAACCTTTGTAATCCAACCAACCCTTTTCTCATTTAGGTCCTTGCTCAATAGAAACTCCTTCACACTAGGATGAGAAACCATTAGATGTATCTTGTTGTTGGAAATTTAAGGATTGAACTTTTTCAGACTTCTGATTACAACAAGCATATATTTTTCTACAAAGCTATACCTTTCCTCATAATCTTCTAAACCTTGGCTGAAAAAAGCAATGGGGTTCTCTAACTCATCATCATTTTGCTGCACTAGCATTGCAGAAATTGAATCTATGCTACCAAAAGCATACAAAATGAAGTCTTTTAAAATTTTTGGATTTACCAGTGTAGGAGTTGTAGATAAAGCCTCCTTAATAGCTTCAAAATTGCGCTTGGCCTCTTTGGTCCAGCTAAAAGGTACAATTTTCTTTAACATGGAAGTTAGTGGTCTCAAAATATTTGCAACATTTGGACTAATCCTTCTTAAAAAGTTAATTCTGCCAAGGAAGCTTTGTAGCCCCTTCTTATGATTGGGTAAAGGCAGCTCCAAAATGGCTTTCACTCTTTCAGGATCAATGGTGATCCCATTTTTTGACACTATGTGTCTAAGAAGTTTACCTTCATGAATGAAAAAGATACTATTTTTAGGATTGAGGGATATACCATATTCCCTACATCTTTCAAACACCTACCTTAGATGTGATAAATGCTCATCAACACTTAAAAAAAAAAATGTTACATCATCAAGATAAATAAGCACCATTTTACTAATCAAACCTTTAAATTCCATGTCCATAGCCCTTTGAAAAGTGGCTCCAACATTGGACAAGCCAAAAGGAATTCTCTTGTAGGTCATGGTACCCCACTTTGTAGTAAATGCAATCTTAAATTGATCCTCTTCTTTGACTAATACCTGATTATAACCAGAATAGCCATCTAACAGGGAAAATATTTCTGAACCAACAACAACCTGAAGGATCTGATCCATAGAGGGCAACGGGTAATGATATTTGAAAGAGGCTCTATTGAGGTCTCTAAAGTCTACACAGAGCCTAATATCTCCATTTTTCTTTCTAATCAGTACAAGGTTAGAAACCCATGAGGTGTGTTTAATTGGAAAGATAATACCCCCCTCAACTAACTTAGTCAGTTCTTTAATCATTAGAGGCTCAATTTTAGGATTTAAAGGCCCCTGTTTCTACCTAATAGGCTTAGCATTTGGCTCTAATTCTATTGTATGCAGGGAAATATGAGGATCAAATCCTTTTAAGTCTGAGTATTCCCATGCAAAAATATCATGAAATTCCTCACAAATATTAATGAAAGCCTGCATATCCTCTTGTGAACTGATTTTTCTGATTTTAAGGATCTTACCTTTAAAGATCTCAAGTTCTTCATAATGCTCTTCCTTAGCCTGAATGCTAAGTTGATCATCAATATTGAAAATAGATTCCAAGGTGACAAGACCCTTGGGCAACTTGTTTGTCTTTAGTTGGATAATCTGATCTTCATATTACTGCTTAAGCTTCTCCTGGTTTACAACAATAAACTCATCTTATTTAAGCAAAAAACTTAACACCTATTCATCACTCTCAAATAATTGAATGAACATTGTTATCAGAAATAGATGGCCTAAATACAACCTTGACATACTTCTGTAATTTTTCCTTCTTAATGTCATTGGGTATATCAAATTGTGCACCTATTGCAGCTAGTCTATTTGCATGCTTGTTTTGATTCTTAGGAATAGAAACCAAATTAAAAGCATTGAATTCCTCAATCATATCCCAAACTCTATTCTTATAAGACCTCAAAGTATCATTCTTAGTTACATTCAAGACTCTTACCTGACTGACAATCAACTCATTGTCACCAAATACCTGTAGGCAACTTGTTCCCCTTTTTCTTACCCATTCCTGACCTTGAATTAGACCCTCATACTCAACAGTATTATTAGAGCAATAAAAGGAAAATCTAAAAGCAGAGTAATACTTATCACCTTGTGGGGATACAAGCATTGCACCCACACCGGCTCCATTCTTGCTCCTTAAGCCATCAAAAAACATTTTCCAAACTTGATCACACTGTTTTAACTATTGTTCAACATTCTTTTTAAGGTTTGGCATAACTGTTTTGGGTTCATGAAACATATAAACACCTAGGCATCTTTCCTCAATGTGTTTACTTGGCTCATCTACAAAATTTTATGCTTCCCACTCATTTAAGAGTATATTTGGAACACTTTCAGCTTGCAGTTCTTGAGCAACATCAAAGTCACAATCATCAAAAACAACACAATTTTCATTTATGTTACTTGGTACATAAGGTTCAATGTGGTATTTGGCAAGAAACTCATATTTAATTGTGACCTTATTCCCATACCTAGTTCTAAACAACATGTGAGACCAATCTGTAGACACATAACCTCCTATTTTGGCTATAAAATCCCTTGACAAGCACAAGGAAAAAAATGGTGGTAGGTCAATAACAAATATGTCCTGGGGTACTAAAAATTTTGAGCAAGCATGAAGTGTAAGACTTAAATATTTAATAACACCTAAGGTGTTAATAGATGACCCATTTAACTGAACCACTCCCTTCTCTAAAGGCTGATATTTCAGTCCTAGCTTATCAACAATCTGCTTGGGCATCACATAACTGCTTGCCCCACTATCCACCATGCAATTATGGACCAGTTTGTCTCCTACTGTCAAAGACACATAAAAAGGAGGAGGTTTGACATCCTTACCTAACTCTTTACTTGGATGTTTTTTGTTGTCCTGAGGAGTATTTATGAAATCAACTCTAACCTGACCTATTGGTGTATCATTTGAAACATTTAAATCAGATAAAGCAGTTTGCAACAAATACTTTTGACCTAGGATGGATAACAAATCCCACATGGAAATTGAAACACTCATTTTATTCATATTTTCAATAATGTTAAAGGGGACAATAGGGTTTACCTTCTGATGGGTCTTTGTAACAGTAGGGTCTGCTTGCAAGTGAGGTTGATCTTTGGTAGAACCTTGTGGATTCCTTTGCAATATGTGAGGAACTTGAGATGTGGATGGTTTTGCAACTTCCTTTCCTTTGTTTTCTGATTGCTCAATCTCAAAAGCCCTCTTCTTGGCTCTTGTGTTTGCTACAATTGGAGAATCATCCTTGCTTACTCCAGAAAATTCCTCTCCCTACCAATTCAAGAAAGTGGCATCACTTGGAGGTTGATCTTGCTGCTGTGGAGCTCCATCATTAGGTACATTATATTGTGAACTTGAAACATTCTGTACCATCAATGATTGATTGATAATCCCATTTGAGCGTGTGGCCTGATCATGAGGCTAGTTGCAAGGAAAGCACCACTCATAATCTACTGCAAGGTTGTTTTGAACAGGGACAAGATCCCTAGCTACACTAATAGGAGTAGGATTGTACGACTAGAAAGGCCTCAGTTTAAGATTCTAATTTTCCCCTTGATAATTACCCTGGTAAGGCTATCTATTGCCTTTATACTACTGATTCTGACCTTGATATGACTAACTTGGCCCTTGGTTCTATTGCTAATAAGGTCGTTTGTTTTGAAACTGCTATTTTTTAATGCTTACCAGCTCATTACCAAAGGTCTGCAGTATGTTCTGAATCTTCTGTTGGCTATTTTTTCTCTTGTAACTCTTGAGATGGACCTGGGATAGTCATTTCCTAGCTAACATCAGCTGGTAACATTGGAACAATAGGTAAAGGAGCAAATGGTGGTATTTGCAGAGGTATTGAGGACTGAATTTCTGGGAAAATCGACATTGGGGTCTAGGTGCTATTTTACCAGCTTGAATTAAACTATTTTTGTTTTTATTGCTACCTCATAAGCATTTGGTAAAGAAACACCCCCATTGATTGTATCATGATAGAAATGTCACTATTGAGGGCCCTTAAATAATATAAAAAGGCATATTCTAGAGAAGGCCTTACCATATCAGGAATTCTGAACCATGTTTTCTGAAAATGAAAATTAAAGTCTGACATCTTCTCCTAAGGAGATCTCTTAATTGTTGTTAGCTACTCAACTAGTGATAGGTGATCATATTTATCCTGAAATTGCTTATGTAACTGCTAAGCCTCTGAACCATTGCAGAGCCTTTCCTTTAAATGAAGAAGCTAGTAGCCTAACAACCATATTCTCCTGAGTTATATGGTGAACTCCACATAGAGAAGCCACATCTTTGATATGATCTATAGGGGTTGTTTGATCCTCCCCTGTGAAGAAAGGAAATTTTTTCAAAGCATCCATTGGAATGTCATCATGCCGTGCAAGGTTTAATGGATTGCCTCCATTAAAAGCAACAAATGGCCGATTCCTTGCCATTTGAAGAGCTGGAGGTGGAGTAGCTTGAACAGGTACAACTAAACTTGTTGATACTGCTGGTCTGAAACTTGGTGGAGTTGAATAAACTCTCTTTGAAATAGGGGCTCTTTTCAATGTTTTGCTTTGCCTTCTAGGTGGAGACAACTGTAAGTAGTCAAAAGATCTTGAACTCCTAGTTTGAATTATTTTCATAAAAAAGAAACAGTACTGGTTTTTCTATTGTAACCATAGTAGGAGTTGCCAGATATGTAAAAATCAACCTCTTAAAGGCTTGATAATGCTGGCTACATATAACCAACAAATACCATGTATTTTCTATACTGTTCAGATTCAAACAGTCCCACAGGGTGTACCAAAACTATTATCTACTGAAATTGCACCCTAACTAAGTTGTAGGATTTAACAAGTTAAGCTGCATGACTTAGCACTCCAGAGAAACATGGAATCACTCCTAGGCTATGGGTCACCTAACAAATGGAGTGAATCTCTAGATAAGGTTGGCTCCTAGCTAGTTATCACCTGAAAATTACTAATTTTTTTTGTAGAGGAAAAGGGAGAAGGAATGCTTTAAAATGAAAACCAAAAAACACTATCTCTACAGTGATACACCAAATTGACAAGGATTATGAAAACTCATATTTTCTTACACTTGGTTACAAAATGAAAAAAGACCAAATTTTCACAACTTATTTCTATATGCTCTTGCATAAACATTTCACAAAGAGGCCTCAATGCATTAACCTTTAAAAGGAAGATAACTTCACAATTAGAAAACCACATACATCTTTAAGACACAGATTGTAACCTGCATGAACGTACTTTTATAGAGAAGGTATAAAACATGAGATAAAGTCACAAGGAAGTTAGAAACACCTCACAAGTAACTTGACCAATCATTTGAAAATACACAACACTACAAGAAAAAGAAGGAAAAATAACATAATCAATGGTATCCAAGGTATTATCTGTATATCATATTCCAAAAGAGTTACAAAACATGCTCAATCTGAGAAAGGATTGCAAAAATCACTAACTTCAAAAATTGCATAGTGAGAATTGAGTACAAAAGAGTCACTCAAGTGACTATAACCAACTTCTCCCACCAAAAACCCATCAAAATAGGTTCTAGAAACAGTTGGGGTCGGATGCCCCCAAAAAGCCTAAAATCTAGTAGCTAGATTTCATCCAAAAGGCTTCAATAAGTATGAAATGGTTAATCTTGACTAGGTCCACCATAAAGGCAATCAAAAAATGCTCCAAGATGAGTAAAAGTCCCCTATATCTTTGGCACATGTTCTCCAACTGCAAATAACCTCCCCTAGATGCTCTCCAATGTTCCAACAAGATGAGTAAAAGTCCCCTATATCTTCAGAACATGTTTGCCAACTGCAAATAACCTCCCCTAGATGCTCTCCAATGTTCTCAAAACATAACTCTATCTCACTTTGCATATAAGGAGTAACTATCCCTTATTTTTCATTAAACATAGCATTTGAAAATCAAGTGATTTATTAATAATCACTTAATTAAACACTTTACATTTGAGTAGATTGCAAAAGAATGAAAATCAAAACTAAGTCGACTCCTCATCAAAGTTTGAAGGTTTCAAACTAAGTGAAAATTACTAAGGAATTTAACATTCAAAAGATAAAGGGCATAAGGCATTGAACCCTAGCCCACAGGATACATTAGTTAATGTTGAAAAGTTTAAAACAAAAGACAAAATGCCTCTTGCCTTAATCGACCAATCTAGGGTTTTAGAAACCCTAACACCAAAACTCGAACCAAACAATGCATCTCATTTATTCATTTGCAACTTTCTTTGTCCATTGAGGGCACCACCAATAGAGGGTTTTAATAGGATCTCTATGGAATAATTTCATGGTGGAAAACTTTTAGACTCTAAAAGAAATGAAGAGGTCGAGCTAGGGTAAGCTCACTATTCTTTCTCTATAAACTCCATGAATTTTTCCTTCATTCTATACAGAAAAATTCAAGCTCTTTTGTGTATTTCACCTGACATCTCACATCATTTTAATGTAAAATTGAGTCTCCTTCGCATACTACTTTTCTTATCTACAAACACAAAATGTTTCTCGCCTTTATGGCCACGGCCATAACTTGCACATTTTCTCATTTTTGAGTTGCACGAGGTTGTAAGGAATTTCTGTACATTTCATGAAATTACTAAATATTTAATATGGTAGTGTCTACTCTGAAATACTTAGACTCATTTTTCCTCCACTAACCCTTTGTGATGGTGACCTTGGCAACCATTGATTCCACATGCATTTGCAGCTCGAGGGTTTCATTCTTTTTGCAAGCCGAAATGGATTAAAAACCCTATTTCAAAAATGAAAAAGCTCCACACCGAGAGCTTTCCCTCTATGTAGCTCGATCTCCCTATTAGGGAAATATGACAAGGGTTTTCATTTTACTGTAGCTTCTGGGCATTTTCTAGTTTTTGATTCTATCTCATGCTCGAGTTTCTCTTTCACTTCTTTGCAAATACAAGTGTTTTTCCATTCTTTTGCCTATATCGAGGGATTTGCTCGTAAGAAACTTTTAAACACAATCTTCAAATTTTGTCCCCATTTTTTTATTTTCATCCCTATGAAGAAGCTCATACTATTTGTTTTTTTGAAGGAGAGCTATTATCATTGACATATCCTACATATCACTGCTAGCAAAGAGAAAATCTTCAAAACTACATTCTTGTTCTCACTGGCACATTGATGACTACACACTCCTTATGGGGCTGCCATATGTTTGAACATGGTTTTAGAGTATGTCTATAGATTTGTCTTGTCTCCTCCCATTGCAAGGTGAAAGCTCGTGCTGTGCTAGCATTCCATAATATACCAGGCCTATAGGATTAGAAGAATTGCATTTGGCCGATGAAAATTGATATTGATGAAATACTTCTCTTTCCTCATGATCTAGAGAACAAAACCCTCCCCAACACTTTTATCCTTCGTATTTCTTCCATGATCATTACCCTTGACTAAATTTACTTTGTTAATAAATCTTGAAATCTACCACCAGTATGAGATTAACACAAAGATATAGTCCTTTTGAGA
>CM021101.1:465682000-465693869 GCA_007115665.2 Sequoiadendron giganteum | reverse complement strand
CATTTTATTTCAAAGAATGACCAATTTACTTTGTTTTTCACGTTGTTTATAATACATAATTTACAGATATTTATATGCAGGTATTTCTCAACACAAGCTTTGAGTAGGACATGAGGTTCGATGGTAATGCATCCAATATTGGAGTTCATGTTGCTTTCATTGTTCAATTACTTTTACATAGTATTTTTCCTATTTTTTAATAGTTTTGTTAAATTGCAATGCAGGTGTCTATGAGAGTAGCAATGATTTGAGATTTTTGTTATAGAGTGAGGATATCAGGGGCACATATTAGTTATGTATCTATGATAGCTTCATATCAAGATGCATTGATGTATTTGTACATGAGGACATCGATAAAATTATATGGCATTATTAGTTGTATTGATGATTATGATGGTTACAAAACGATATGTGATGTATTTGTACATGAGGACATTTAAAACATAATATATGAGCATTATTGGTTATATTGATGGTATAATGTATGTTGTCTTATGATGATTATGAACCTCATGTGTATGTTTAAAAATTTCACATGTTTGTGTAATCACGATCAAGTGTGTTGAATGTATGCAATTAATGATGATTATGATGAAAAGATGCATAGACCAACAAATATTATGTGTATGCACCTACCTATGTATGTTCCTTGCAAACTATCTTTTCACTTTTCTATTTGTGAAGCTTATTTCTTGTCTTATTAAAAGCGTGAAATTTAGTGAACTTGTATTAGTGAAAACCTTACAAGGAAGGTCATTTAGGATATATTTGTTTTCCTAGTTTAATTCATCTTATCAAGAGAAAACAATAGAATATTACATTCTTGTGCATAATTTATTTTCATAGTTTAGATTTTTCTTTCATAACTTTGGTAACATTATTTCTTGCATCAAAAAAACTATAAAATCCAAAAATAAAAAAAGATCTCAAATCTATCAAAACATAAAATAATCTTATCGTGCATCCCTTGCACTTTGGCGTGCCTTGGGTATAGACCAACATAATTCATGATTTGTAAGAAGAGGGTATTATCATTCCTACCAATCCCATCCTCTATTTTGAGAAACTTGGTGTGCTTAGAAAATATTTATTTCCTTGTCAAATTTAAGAGTTTTTCCCAACCTAGGCAAAGGTATAGGCACCCCAACATATGTCATTTGTTTTGATACACTAATTTGAAAATTAAAAAATCAAAATTCAAAATATTCGTCATTTATAAAGGGGAAATCTAACTTTATTGAAAGGATAAATACTAAAATGAAGCTATGTAGACTAAGGATGTTAACGGATCAAGGAATCAAAGGGTAAACAATGTTGCAACTATAGAGACTAATGATAAAGGGATCAAATTTGGTGAAGTTTCCCAAGGCAACCAAATTTAATAGTACTATAACATGAGTAAAAATGATCCATGTAATTCATAAACTATTAAAGTGCAAGATTTCAAGAAATCAATACCTATATAACATGTTATCCATCATATATCAACCATTATAAAGTGATTATACATTCAAATTTTAAGTTTCAAAAATAGGAAACCATTCAGAAAACAAAAAAAATATGTCGAATATTGATTTTTATGTATGTGTAAAGTATTTGTGTATCTACATATACAAATTTGGCATATATTCCAACTCAAAAAAAAATTACAAAATGAGACATATGGCATCTCATGGTCTATATACACAATGTATATGTCAAATGGCTATGCCATGTTAAGAAAATCCTAATCTTCTAGCGGATCACCAAAACGTAGCCTCTTTGCGCTACCTAATGGATGAGAAGATGTTTTCACAAAAACAATTCAAACCACAAATTAGATTGATTGGCTCTCAATGGTAAATAACTTAAACTACTAAATATGAAGTTATCTACTATTTTTTATAACTTTCAAAATAACACCTAATCACTATACTAAAGTATAAATTAAAGTCAAATTCAATTATTCATTACCTCAAGAATTTTTTCTTTGATTGTCATACGTTCAGCAAATAATGGTCCCTTAGGACACTCAGGAGTCCTACCATATTGTCTTGGTCCTGGATCCACGGATGTGGATGGTGGCATACTCTACAAGAAGAAAAACAAAATTGACAAAATTAATATATAATTGCTGACAAAAAAACATAAACTAACATATATCTACAAAATTATACAAATCTACTAGGCTATAAAAAATCATATACCTGAATAGGTGATGCAATTAAGATAATTAATTAAGAAGAACTCATCATGGTAAAAGGTACCGCATCAATTACATCTAGAGTAGACTACAAAAGTAAAATAAGATCAAGATATAAATTAGTATGTATTAAATTAATCATGATTTAAATGATATGCATACAATAAAAAAGTTTTACATGTACACAAAATTATACCAATGTGTGTAGGCCAAATTCAATGGCCAAAAGAGTGCCATGGTGCACATCTCTAATTTGTTCCTCCATCATCAACTATTCAATCCCACTTAAATATACATTAGTAACATGTATTATTTGCTATAATAGTTTTAAATGAAATACATTATGAAATAGATTAAATTTTTACTTCTATAAAAGATTGATGTTGTTGCTCCTCATCTGCAATAGTGGAAGGAACTAGACCTGTCCCTCCCTCACACATATTTTTTGCACTTATAGTATGCATTGGTTCCTCATCTCCTCCAAGTGATGCATCATGCACCTCATACTCAAATGTGTCTAGGGGAGGCTCATCAATATCTCCCATAGGACCTAGACATATATGTCTGCATGTACTACATTGATGAGGCACACAAATATGCTTGGATGATAATTTTTCACCAGTATCAATTAAAGCACGAGGAGCATCACCCTCTAGCAGCTAGGCGAACTGTTATGATTGTGAAATCAAATGACTGGTCAAAGAGTGTATGACCAAGAGACTATGTTGGGTCGCATCGACAACAAGGTCTGGATTGGGTGTTGGAGGTGGGGGAGGAAGACAAGGAGGGGGAACATAGGGACCTTGCATGATACACATTTCCCCAGGTCTATGTTGAGGCATGCCTATATCCACTCCCTAAAAATCTCTGAAATCAAAATAATTGGCATGTCTTCCTAAAACAAATTCCACATATAATTTGTGGAGAAAGTATAGAGGGACATCAAGATTGTTGTTGGGTGGTTTATCAAACACCATCCACCAACAATCCTTAAAGTTTACAACTATACCTTGATGGGTGCACCATTTTATGGAAAAATTTGGTTTGTGTAAACCTACATTTTGTCTTGTTCTTGGGTTCACAAAATATCATCATAACCCAAACCATTTGCATATTACAACCTCTTTGAAACTCTCCACTATTGAAATGAAGAATGTTGGCTAGTGATGTCCCTAACATGACTGATTATGGCCTCTATATTCGGTGTGACTAGTCGCAAATGCTACTGGTTACAGTATCTCTTAGCAATGTTTCTCAATTCAGTAATATTTATTTCAATTAGGTACTGAATTGAAGGAGGGTTTGCTGGAGGAAGGTCTGGTGGAGGGGGGTTTGCTAAATCTTGTGCCATTTAAACCTTGTTATAAATTACAAATTTAGAAATTAACATATTTTTTAACTAATTCCTAAAATTTCAACAAAAAAACCTAATATTTTGTTAAAAAAACATATAAAACAATTAAAATAATCTTAAAAAATGCATTTTAGTAATACCTTTTTGATGTTTTTTGTTGAAAAATTCAATGGAAATTGATGGAAATTGGTTGAAAATGGATATCAGTTATTTATGATATCCGTTTTTGCCTCCTCTACCATGAACAGTCACTATTAAAATGATTGTTTATGACCCTTTTTTTATCTATAACTCATAAAAAAGATATCCATTTTTTAGATCTATGTGTAGCTCTCTAAAACATATATCTATTTCTAGGAGCTTTGTTAAGCTCTCTGAAGGGGATATCCATTTTGGAGAGCACTTTAATTTTTTAAAATATGACATATATTAATATATATTATATATCATATATTTATGAATATATCATATATATATTAATAAATTAATATGATATTATTTTTAATATATATTAATACTGTATTACTATATTAATGTATATTAATAATATAATAATGTATATTAATGATATATTAATATATAAAATAGTTCAAAGACTCCTTATGAATTATTGTATGGAAGGACTATTGTCAAATATTTCAGTGTTTGGAAGCAAATGCTATATCAGAAGAAATGGAGAAAACTTAGGAAAGTTTCATGCTAGATCTGATGAAGGAATCTTCCTTGGTTATTCTACAAAAAGAAAAGCTTACCAGTGCTATTTAACAAGAGGTTGAAAAGGATTGTTGAAAGTGCAAGTGTCAAGGTGGATGAATACTTACATAAAAGTCTAATGATGATAGATGGATATGAATCAGATGAGTCCTCTTGCAAAGAAGAAGATAAAAATGATGGTAAAGAAAAATAAGTGCAATTTGAATAGGAAGAAGCTTTAGAAAATATCCCTAAGACCCCTAAGTATGTGTAGAAGAATCATTCAGAAGATCAAATCATTGGTGACAAGATTAGAGGTGTATTGGCAAGAAGAAAGGTTGTTATGATAGAAGAACAAGTAAACTTATGTTTACTTTCCAAAGTTGAACCTAAAAAGTGATTGAGGCATGCAAAGATGAATCTTGGATCAAGGTTATGGAAGAATAATTGATGTAGATTGAGAAGAATCAAACTTGGGAACTTGTCCCAAGACCTGCAAACAAGAATGTGATTGGAACTAAGTGGGTGTTTTGGAATAAACTGAATGAGAGTGGAGAAGTTGTTAGGGATAAGGCAAGACTTGTGTGTAAGGGTTACTCACAAGTTGAAGGAATAGATTTTTAGGAGACATTTGCTCTGGTGGCAAGAATGGAAGCTATTAGGATTTTTTTGGATTTTGCAACACACAAAGATTTCAAAGTATATCAAATGGATGTGAAGTTTGCATTCTTGAATGGTGAGTTGGAAGAAGAGGTTTATATTGAGCAACCGAAAGGATTTCAGTTATCAGATAATCCTAATATGGTTTTCAGATTGAAGAAGGCATTATATGGACTCAATCAAGCTCCTAAAGCTTGGTATGCAAGATTGGATAGGTAATTGTTGTAGAAGGATTCAATAAATGTACCACATATAGTAATCTTTACTTTAAGGTTGAGAAAGGTCAAATCTTGATTGTGTTTGTGTGTGTTTATGACATAATCTTTGGAGGTAATGAAGCAATGTGCAAGAGATTTATAGAAGAGATGCATAAAGAGTTTGAGATGTCTATTTGGGAGATGAATTTCTTCATTGGATTACAAATCAATCAGATGGAGAAAGGTCTATTCATTTCACAATAAAATTATATCAAGTAAATTCCAAAGAAGTTTGGAATGGAAGACTCTAAACTGGTATGTATTCCTATGTTTATTGATTGTAAGTTGAGTAAGAATGATGAACATCCCAAGTCTAATAAAATATGTTACAAGTATGAATGAGTATGGTGGTGTTGTCATTAATGTTGTCATTGATTTCAACATAGTACTGGTTGTTGCAGTGAAAGAAAACAAGTGATTGCAGTTGGTGCATGTATAGTTGAGATATTGTAGAGATGTTGTGAGTACATGGAGCTATCTTTATGGTGTTGTAGGTGTGTTGATATGATGAGTTACCAAGTGATTTTGAGAAAATTAAGTGAAGAAAAAATTGTGTGTGTGTTTAGAATGTGCTCTATTATGTGTTCTGCATTTCTTCTGTGTTGATCTGTAGTCTTGTTTAAGGGCATCCTTAGGTGATATATCTTGGATTATAACTTCCAGTTTGATGAAGAGTGAAAGTTGAGTTCATTGATTTATGAACTGGTCTAGCAGAGTTGTTTGTCTGTGGACTGCAAGAAATATATTTTCTCCACAATCCTTTGCTAGTTTGTTTCAAGTCTTGTGGATCAGGAAGGAGGCTAGTGCTCTAGAAGACTAGTTTTAGAGTTACTATGTGTGTTTGTACAGTCCATATGGACTGATGGAAAGTGTTTTTTGTATGAAGGTTGATACTTTGATGGACATGGATGAATGCAGAAGGCATGTTATCAATAGTCCTCAATATTTATCTTCTTGTATTCTGAGATCATTGCACTTAAAAGTTCAGTGGTAACTGTTCATTCCATTCCATTCCATCCGTCCATTCCGGCTCCATCCATTCCATGTCCATCCATCCATCCATGTCCATTTCCATCCATTCCTCCATCCTTTCCTTCCATTCCATTCCATTCCTTCATCCATTCCTTCCATCCATCCATCCATTCCTTCCTTCCTTCCATCCATCCATCCATCCTTCCATCCATCCATCCATCCCTTCCATTTCCTCCGTCCATCCGTCCATCCTTCCATCCATCCATCCATTCCATCCATCCATCCATCCATCCATCCATCCATTCCATCCATCTTTCCATTCCATCCATCCATTCCATTCCTTTCCTATCCGTCCATTATTCCATCCTCCTTGTCCTCCATTCCGTCCGTCCATCCTCCTTCCTTCCTCCATTCCGTCCATCCATCCATCCATCCATCCATCCGTCCTTCCTTTGTCCGTCCATTCCATCGGCTCCATTCCATTCCATTTCCTCCATCCATCCATCTTCCATTTCCATCCATCCACGTCCATCCATTCCATTCCATCCATTCCATTTCCTCCTTCCATCCTCCTTCATCCGTCCTCCATTTCCATTCATCCATTCCATCCATCCATTCCATCCATCCATCCATCCATGTCCATTTCCGTCCATCCATCCATCCATTCCATTCCTCCGTCTTTCCTTCCTCCATTCCTGTCCATCTTCAGTCCGTCCATCCATTCCTTCCTTCCTTCCTCCATTCCATCCTCCATCCATCCATCATCCATTCCATTCCTCGGTCCATCCTTCCATCCATTCCTCCTCCTTCATCCAGATCATCCTTCTAAGGATACTTTTGAGTATCTCCAAGAGAAGATGGGGGTTACTACCCCTCCTTCTTTGAAATAGGTGTACATAGAGGTGCATCAGTCCAGTGGATCTACAAATTCATCATTTTCCTGGACGGATGATTAGGGTCTACTCCTCAGGGGAGTAGGAAGTATCATTGTTGTTGTATGATATGTGTTATCATGGGTGCACTCCTAAGGGGGTTGATCATAATCTTATATGGTTGAAGAATTATGTAAAAAAAAAAATCCATTGATGTCAAAGGGGGAGAGAGACTCATGTGAAAAAGTCTATCTATATAGGGTGAGAGTGAAGCATGCGAAAAAGAAAAAGTTGAAAGGGGGAGAGATAGGGAGAGAGAATCTTGTAAGGAGGAGAGAGAGCAGGAAAGTTGTGTAGGTTGTCTAATCTAAAAAAAAGGAGAGTGTGTATGTTGTCTTTGATGGTTTTTCACATCATGTGTTGCCATCAATGAAAAAGGGGGAGATTGTTGAGAGTATGAATGAGTATGGTGGTGTTGTCATTAATGTTATCATTGATGTCAACACAGTACAGGTTGTTGCAGTGAAATAAAACAAGTGATTGTGGGTGGTGCATGTATAGTTGAGATACTATAGAGATGTTGTGAGTACATGGAGCTATCTTTATGGTGTTGCAGGTGTGCTGATACGATGAGTTACCAAGTGCTTTTGAGAAAATTAAGTGAAGACAAAATTGTGTGTGTGTTCAGAATGTGCTCTGCATTTATTTTGTGTTGATCCTATGCTTATGCAGATTTTTAGTTTTGTTTAAGGGAATCCTTGGGTGATATATCCTAGATTATAGCTTTTGGTTTGATGAAGAGTGAAAGTTGAGTTCATCGATTTGTGAACTGGTCTAGTAGATTTTTTTGTCTATGGACTGGGAGAAATGTATCTGCTCTGTAGTCCTCCACTGGTTTGTTTTAGGTCTTTTGGATAGGAAAGGAGGCTTTTAATGGTGTTATATGTGTTCTATCAAAGGTGTCCATGGTTTGGTGCTCCAAAACACTAGTTTCAGAGTTACTATGTGTGTTTGTACAGTCTGAATGGACTGATGGAAAGTGTTCTTTGTATGAAGGTTGGTGCAGTAGGTGTGGATGAATCTAAAGGCATCTAAGATGTGTTCCAGTGTATGGTGAAGCATGTTATGTGGTTTTCATGTTATCTTCTTGTTACAGATGCGTGTACTTCAAAGTTCATTGGTGTTTTCATTAGGTTTGGTTCACTTGGTGTTTACACATCATGTGAAGGATAAGTATCAATTAAGGAAGTGTGTGATTGATCCAATATGTTGTTTTGGGTCCTAGTTAAGTATTGGTTTGGTTCACTCTCATTCTCATCCACCGTGGGAATGTTGAGTTATCGACCTAGTTTGAATTTGGAAAATGAAGAGTGTGTAGCTAAAGTGTGAGAAGCAAGGTAGATGCGATAGATTGTGAAAGTGAACTGAGAGAGTGAGGACTTCAATGTGTTAGACTCCTAAAAGTAGTGAGCTAATGGTGTCTGCAATTCTTTGATCAAGGTTGCAAATGTGTATAATTTGTTGTGGTGGATCTTTTGTTGCATTGAGATAATGTTCTCTATGTAGCATTCATCTTTCTATTTTTCTGTATCTGTAGGCAATGAGCCTCCCATTTCGACAGTGAGTCCTATCTTGGGCAATGAGCCCTTTGGCAATGACCCTCCTTGTAACTGATTTTGCAATTACTCTTATATTGTGAGTTAACCCTCACCATGGTTTTTCCCTTATTGGGTTTTCCACGTAAGTTTGGTGTTTCTTGTATTTTCTTTTTGTTATCTACACTTCATGCTCATCCTTAATAACAGATTAAAGTGAATTTGGAATTATTTAAGATATATGGTGAATGTGTTTAGATACAACTGATTCACCCCCCCTCTTAGTTGTCTTGTGCATTTCAACAAGAGCAAGTATAGATCAATGATTGGAGGACTGTTGTATCTAACTGCTACTAGATCAGATATCATACATGCAATTTGTCTTGTGGCTATATTTCAAGAAGATCCTAGAGAGTCACATGTGGCAGTAGTGAAGAGAGTATTCAAATACTTGAAGGGCACTCCAAAACATGGCTTGTGGTATCCAAAGGATATTGATTTCTCTTTGAGTGCTTGTACAAATGCATATTAGGCAAGTTGTATGGATGACATAAAAAGTGCAAGTGGTGGTTCATTCTTTCTTGGAAATAGGTTGGTATCTTGGCTAAGCAATAAGAATGATTCAGTGTCATTATCTACTACAGAGGTAGAACACATTGTTGCAGCATCATGTTGCACACAGGTGTTGTGGATGAAGAAAACCTTGGAGGATATCAGAGTGGTGTATGATGAACCTATTTCTATATTTTGTGATAATACAAGTGCTATCAATATATCAAAAAAATTGGTAATGCATTCAAGGACAAAACATATCTCAATCTAGTATCACTTTTTGAGAGAAAAGGTTGCAGAGAATGAAGTGAAGCTGGAGTATATGCCTACTAAAGATCAAGTTGTAGATATCTTCACTAAGGCTCTTCCTGAGGATACTTTTGAGCATCTTAGAGAGAAGTTGAGGGTTATTTCCCCTCCTTATTTCAACTAGATGTGTAAGGATATGCATCATTCTAGTGGATTTAAAGATTCATTCCTTATTCTGGAATGATGAACCAATGGCTACCTCTCAGGGGGAGTAGGTAGTAGCATTATTGATTGTTGTAGTCAAGGGGAGTAATTCTTGTCATTGTGTTGTATATAGGTGTTGTCCAGTAGTTGTTTGTTGGTGCAGTATGTTGTGGATTTTGTAAAAAAAGTGTGAATAAAACAAAGTGCAATAAAAGGAAATGTAGTTGCATCTAGCAGTTGTCCCTTATAGTTGTTGCCTTTGGGGGAGAGAGAGTATGTGTGATTTATGTCAAAGAGGGAAAGATATAAGTGTGCCACCCTTTTCCATTGATTTCGAAGGGGGAGAGAGTTAACTGAAAAACCTTATGAAGTAAGTAGGAAAGACGTCCTATCAAAAAGAAAGTTGAAAAGTATATACTTGTGTAAGGGGAGCAGTGTGCACTGTGATGCAGTATATGAGTTGGTGATTAGAGTTTTTAATATTTTTTTTGTTGATAGTTTTTCCATATTTTTCCGTCAATGACAAAGTAGGAGATTGTTGGAATTTTGTGTTGTCATTGATGTCAATAGATCTTTGTTGTTGCATTAATTTCAATAGGTCTATGGGGAGATTGTTGGAAGTCAGTGATGATGCTTTGATTAGTTGCATTATGTTGTCATTAGTAGTATCACTTATGTCAACCTTTAGTGTCATTTTGATGAGCATGTGTTGTTGATGTTCAACCTCTTGTTTGGTTGATTTGCTGAGAAGGTGTTCCAGATGATGAGAATATGTTCCAAGTGATTTTGAGAAAATTTGAATAAAAGAGGAAACAATGTGGTAAAGAGTGTTCAATATGATAGAGTAGCGTTTAGTGTTTTTCTCCGCATTTATTCATGGTTAAATATCTTCTTATGCAGTTCGTATATTTTTATCAGAGGTATTCAAAGGTGTTATAGCTAGAGTTTCAAGTTTTGGATCATTGTGTAGAGAAAGTTGTGTTCACCATTGTGTGAATTGTGTATTCAATGTTGTCTGGGAGAAATGGTTTTTCTCCACATTTCTCCATAGTTTGGTTTCTGGTCTTGTGGATCTGGAAGTGTGCTTATATTTCTAGTATCTATCTTTAATCTGAGTTGTTCAAAGTTTGGTTCTTTGTAAGGTTAGATTCATGTGTTACAGTATGATAAAAGTTAACTAGGTGTGTAGGATGAGTCTGTTCTTTAGGTGAAAGTTGTTGCGAAGGAATTTGTTGGATTTCAAGATGTTTATGGAATATTCCAAATTGTGTTTAAGTGATATTTATGGTTTGTGAGTCATCTTTGGATCAAAGGAAGCGTGTACTTAATTGTTCAATAGTGTTAACATAGGTTCGGGCGACCTTGGGTGTTTACACTAATTATGAATATGCTTTGGTGTTTGTGAAATTATGGAGACATCAATGCATGGGAGTAGAGACATCAATACAAAGAAAAAGAGAATTTCCTAGACTAGTCCAAACAACCAACAACACTTCCAACCTTTTGTAATTCATAGAAACCTCCTTGACAACATTGGTGACCTAAAAAGATAGGAGTGTAACATCCATAGAACACTAAATTTGAATCAAAAACTACAGGATCATATCTTCAATAGTGAAGGAATGTGGATCATTCTCCCAAACAAACTTCAATGTAGCTTCGTGAACCAGGAACACTTAACCAACTTATGGAGGCCAAAAATTTCTTCCAAAAGTACATGATTCATCAAGAACATCAAGAGAGAGCATAAGACATACTATATACCTTCAGCAACATCTCTCCACTATCAGCAACACTTCTAATACTCATCTTAATATATCATTATGAAAGGAACTCTATTGACAACAACTATACTCAATACTTCTTGGATAAGACATGACATCCAACCATGAACTTCAAAAAACATCAGATAAGGAATGGCATCCAATCATGAACTTCATCAAACATCAAATAAGGCATGACATCTGACCATGAACTTTAGCAACAACACCATACATCAATTTTGGCCCAAACTGAATGTTTCCAACAATGACAATCAATGCCAACAATCTTCCTCACTTCTCAAGTGTAGACAATAATGACAACCACAAACAATTTATCAAGTGTTGTCATCAACTACTAACAATAAGATCATAAACTATTGCCAAACATATAACAATCTTCATCAAGTTTTTACATCAAAGATAACCAACAATCAGTGTTGAAATTAGCTACCAACCATCTTACATAAATATCCTCAAGTGTTGACATCAATGAAAACAACTACCAATAATCTCCCC
>CM021101.1:465647886-465681900 GCA_007115665.2 Sequoiadendron giganteum | reverse complement strand
ATTCATTTTAAAATTTATTTCATTTTGTCTTTCAAGCATGCCAATGAAAAAATATTGTCCATTAGCTTTTAAATGAACTATCTCATTTTATTGATACTTGGGGAAACTTTATTTCATTCTCATTGTCTTCACTACATAAATAATACATCTCAATATTTCTTTATTTTTTGTCTCTATTAGTTTTGAAGGATCTTGATATTGTGGGAGTGTTTGAGTATTGGTGATCATGGATTCATCTCCTTTGATGAGGTTAGACTTATCATGAAAATGAGAAATTAAACAAACCTCCTTTCCATCCCTTTCTTTGATCTTTTGTAATGTTTGAAACAAAGAGGGATGTATTTCTGTAGCTTGGAATCCATACTACAATAGGATATTTTCAAGAAGTTCACTTACACAAGATTATCAAGTACCTAATTTTCTTGAGATGCACACAGATGAATCTTTTTTATCTTCATCACTATCATCATCAACTACTACTTCAGGGAATTATGACTAGTTTATATATTTTTCGTGATAATGGTTCCAACTCATTATTTTAGGCTCCATCTTCAAACAAAGTCGTTGACTTCCATTCTAGGGGAGGTTCTTTTTGAATTTTTGGAGAATAAAAATGCACTAGTAGGTAATATCCCTAGATAGATTTTCCCAAAATATATTGATAGACAAATTTGTCACTACAATTTTACCTTGAAAAATGACCTTGAATCACCTATATAAACTATTCAATTATTAATTGTCACATCTCGCTACTCAATTTAAATACTAAATCGAGAAATCTAGAACATTAGAAAAAATTAAAATAAGTATCCTCAATATTGAATGTTTGGAAAAGTAAATAAATTGCTTAATTTATTATTATATATATGTATGAATAAAATAATGATATAAGAAATACATTATTATTATTGTATAAAGATTTTACAATTAAAAGCTTATAAATTATACTGCAATATTATTATTAAATAAAGTTTAGTTGTAAATTAAAAATAAATAAATTAAGATTATTTAAACTAATTATTAAGTGCATGTTGAGGAAAGTGGAAGGGTTCATGCAATTTATTTGTAATTGATTGGAGGAGAGTGGGTGTGTTACAAAAGGCACTCTGAATTCCCCTTACAAATAAGGGTGCCATCATTCTCTTGGTTTTGTCAAAGTTCTGATAAATTACATTTAATGTTTTCAAAAATTTCATAGGTTAAAATTGTCTGGAGAGGCCGTTAAGATAGAATTTGTCTATTGGACCTTTTTTTAATGCATTTGATATGAGATCTTGCTTGCACTACATTATTGGTTGTGTGGGTTTTGATATGAAATTATATTACCAGTAGATGCAATCTAGTATGTTTGTGTTCATAAGAGTGTTGGCGGGCAGGGGTGCAACAATACAAAACACAGATGTTGTGCTGTAACATAATAAAGTACAAAACATGAAAAACACAAAGACAAACAACATAAACTAGAAAATAGAAAATTATTGATTTATATATTCCTTTTCATTTCAAAAATTATAAAAAATATAGAGTACTTGCTCTATTTCTCACTACAAAAAATAATATAAACTATTTGGACTATTGTCAAATACAATGGTGCTACACTCACACCTAAGGTGAGGCTGACTGTGCAGTGTTGTAGTTGCTATTGTTCATTTGCTACTTCTACACATTCTTTTCTGCCTACTGCTATCTCCTTTTTCTATGTTGAACATTCCCTTCTTCCTCTGTTGCTACAGGTTTTCCTCAAAATATAAAAAAATAATACTAACTTCTAAAACCAATGGTTGTATTCCCTTTTGTCTTGTGTTGAATTGCAAGCTAAAAAATGAGCTCTTAATTTTAAAATTAAAAACTACCTGCCATATTAATTGCTACAGTCCAAAAAATTTTTGCAAGTCTATGTGGGGAGGTAGGTGAGAAAATTTTGATTGAAGATTAATATATTTCCAATAGTCCCCCTTAATCTGAAGTCAGGTATCATTTTGCAATTTCCTTTAAGAGATGATCTCCAAAGTTGTCTGCAATACCAAGCCTATCTCTTAGGCGTTCAAAACTATATTTTGGCAATGCCTTGGTGAAGATATCAGTAAGTTGTTGTTCAAATCTGCAATGCTACAATTCAATCTCACCTTGTTCCACCAACTCCCTTATGAAGTGATAACAAATCTCAATGTGTTTGCTTCATCCATGGAAGACTGGATTCTTTGCCAAAGCTATTGAGGACACATTGTCACAATGAATAATTGTGTTGTCTTCTTGCTATTCTTTCAAATTTGCAAGTATCCTTCTCAACCAAATAGCCTGACATGTTGCTGCATTTGCTGCAATATACTCAGCTTCTGCTGTGTTGAGAGAGACAATGGGCTACTTCTTGGATTCCCATGATATTGCACTCGATCCCATGTGGAAGACATATCCTGATGTACTCTTCCTATCATCTACATTACCTTCCCAATCACTATCCGTGTAACCAACCAGCTTAAACTCATTTGATGCAGCATATAAAATTCCATAACCTACAATTCCATTCACATACCTCAAGATCCTTTTTCCTGCTTGCCAATGTGTGTCCTGAGGTTTCTCCATGAACCTAGAAATCAAGCTTACTGCATACATCAAATCAGGCCTAGTTGATGTCAAATACATAAAACTTCCAACCATGCTCTTGTAGAGGGTTTGGTTCACATCATTGTTGCTATCCTCTTTGCTTAGCTTCAACCTTGTTGTTGTTGGTGTTGGTGGAAGTTTTTTGTTCTACATTTTAAAACTTCTTAACATTTGTTTGGTATAGTTAGTTTGCGAAATAAGTAATTCTTTGTTTGCTAAAATTCAATACCAAGAAAATACTTCAACAAACCTAAAATTGTCATCTCAAACACATTCTTCATCAACTCTTTGAAATAAAAAATGAAACTATCACTGTTTCCAGTAAAAATTAGATCATCTACATAGAAAACAACAATTAAAATGTCACCTTGAACTTCTTTGATGTAGAGTGTGGGATCACTGCTGCTTTTGCTAAATCCATTGCTCATTAGATATGAGTCTATTCTGTTGTACCATGCCCTTGGTTCTTGTTTCAGCTCATAGAGATATTTTCAGAGCCTATACACTTTGTCCTCTTGCCCTAGGACTTCATAGCTAGGTGGTTGCTCCACATATACCTCTTCTTTCAACACTTCGTTCAAGAAGGTTGACTTTACGTTCATTTGAAACACTTTCCAATGATGTTGGGTTGTATTCTCTATGACTTCCCAAACTATTTCTAGCCTTGCAACTGGTGCATATGTCTCATCATAATCTATACCAGGTTGTTGTTTGTATCCTTTGACAACTAATCTTGCCTTATACCTTTCGATTTTACCTTCAGCTATACACTTGGTCTTGTAAACCCACTTAACTCCAATCACTTATTTACCCTTGGGTAAATTGGTTAGCTCCCATGTTTGGTTCCTCTCTATAACATCCAACTCTTCATCCATGGCCTTACAATACTTCTCTTATTTTATTTCTTCCTCAAAGTGTGTTGGATCACTATAAGAGAATAATGCAAAATCCAAGTTTTCATCAAAATTAGCATGCCTTGTGTTGTCATAAATCTCCCCCAATCTCTTTGTCTTCCATGGAATTAATGATGCAAATGTAGGGTCCGAGTTAACTTCCGAGCTGCTACTATTCTGACCTACAGAGCTACTATACTACTGACTATCCGAGCTACTTCTCTACTATACTCTGGAGTTGTTACTCTGTTCTCTCTATCCAGAGATTCTATTTTGCTGAACACTATTAGACTTGCTATTTTCTAAGGCTCTGTAGTAGTTTCTCCCTGAGCTACTTCTCTCTTGAACTCCTTCTAGGTTGCTGTCTTTTGGAGTTTCTTCATCATCAAGGGGTATTGTGACTGAAATACCCATGATGCTATCCACCATTCCATCCCATGCTTCATTCTCAATGAACAAAAAATATTTGTTGATTACAACCTTTTTGGTGATGGGATTGTACAACTTGTAGGATTTTGACTCCTCATTATAGCTTGTGAAGATGCATTTTTATCCTTTGTCATCAATTTTTTGCCTCTTCTCTTTTGGCATGAATGCATATGCCACACACCCAAATATTCTTAAATGTTCAACATTCCATTTGTTGTTTGTCTAGGTGTCTTGTGAAATCGTATCATAGATAGCCTTTGTGAGTAACCTATTCAATATATAAACTATTGTTTCTACAACTTCTCCCCAAAAAATGTGTGACAGCCCTTTTTCTTTCAACATACTTGCTGCCATGTCTTGAATGGTTCTATTTTTCCTTTCAACCACTCCATTTTGCTGTGGGGTATACCTAGTTGTGAATTGTTTATGAATTCCCTCACTCCTACAAAAATTTAGGAATTCTTTAGAGATGTACTCTCCCCCTCTATCCATTCTAAGGGCTTTGATATAGTGTCCACTTTCCTTTTCAACTAATGCCTTAAACTATTTAAATTTCTCAAAGGATTTTGATTTATTTTTCATGAAATAAACCCACATTTTTCTGTTGTAATCATTTATGAAAGTCATAAAATAGGTGTTTCCAGATAAGGTGGGGGTTTTTATGGGTTCACATAAATATGAGTGCACTAACTCTAATGGTTCCTTTTCTCTTCTAGAATACCTTGATTGAAATGGTTTTCTATGCTACTCTTCTAGAATACATGTTTCACATTTTCCATTGAGTTCTACAATAGATGGTAGCCCTCTAACCATTCCTTTCCTAGACAATAAAATCAAACTAGAAAAGCTTAAGAGACCATACCTTAAATTCCAAAGTTTGGATGGGTCTTTGATGACTGTCTTGAATGTAGACTGTTGTTCAACTACGGATTGTTGTTCTTCTGTTGTCAGTGTTGGAGAACATTGTTGTTGCTATCCTTCTACTGTGAACACCGCAAAAACTATGTGTATCCTTAGAGGAAACATCCTATTTCTTTTCATCTGCACTGCTACCATTACTTTCTTGCTACCTCCTTTGTCAAATATCATGCATTCCCCATTCTCCATAAGGATTTTGTAACCATTTTGGACCATTTGTCTAATGCTCAATAGATTATGCTTTATGCCAGGGGCATAATAAATATCTTGGATATTTCTCTTTTCACCATTCTTGATTTGAATGCTGACTACACCTCTTCCCATCATGAGAACCTTCTTATCATTTCCCATTTTGATTTTAGTTTTTATGCTATTTTCTATGGAGGCAAATAATTTTTTGTTACCACTCATGTGGTTGTTGCAGCCACTGTCTAAATACCACACTTCATCATTGTTGCACTCAATAAGATTGCAAACAATAAAAACATTTGATTGTTTCTCATTTTCAGCCTTGTTTTGATTTTCTACATTAGCATTTTGACTCCCATGGTCACGTTGCTTCTTTCTACACTCACTAGCATAATGTCAATACTTGTGACAGTAACAACATTGCGCATTGCTTTGATCATACCTCTGATTTGAACTGTTCTTCTTCTTCCTGTCTTGGTATGCTAACTATGAGCTGCTTGGCTCCTCTTGACTATCTGAACCTCCTTTTCCAGAATTGCTTCTTCCTCTTCCTCTTTGACCTTTTCCTCTATTGTTTCTTCCTCTTCCCGACCTCTTGCATTGGTCTGAGATTTGAAAACTTGCTCTAGGGAAGGAGTAGATCTATTCAACCACTGCTCATGGGTTTGTAGTGAACCCATCTTCTCATCTACATTCATTTTGGATATATCATTTACCTCTTCAATGGTAATGACTATAGGATCAAACTCAGAGGGAAAAATTCTTAGGATTTTCTCAATAATCCTTTGCTCTTCCATTATTTCTCCATTAATTCTTAGCTAATTAATCAAGGTAGACCACTTTAGTGTGGAAGTATGAACTCATTATCCTTCATTTGCAAAGTCTCAAAATCCCTTCTTAGCAATTGCAACTTTACTAATCTAGCCTTATCTATCCCCTTATAACTATTTTGTAGTATTTCCCAAGCTTGTTTTTCATAGTTTGCTGCTTCAATACGTGGGAAAATAACCTCTGTTAAGGCTACCTCAATCAAACTGAGGGATTTTGTATCCTTCATACAATTTTCTTTCAACTAATTTTTTTGTGCATTTGAGAGGGTTGCTAAGGCTACTGGGTCTATGTCAAAGTTTGGTGGCTGTTGCCAACCTTTGCTCTCACCTCCTGCGATTTTTTTTCTTAGGTCTAAGAAAATAGACTAATGCCTAAATAACCTAGGGCTTTTCAAACAAACCCATAATAAACTAACTACCCCCAAAAATAAAGCTTTGATACCACTTGTTGGCAAGCAAGGGTGCAACAATACAAAACATAGATGTTATGCTGTGAAAGAATAAAAGACAAAATAGGAAAAACATAGAGACAAATAACAAAAACTAGGCACACAAAAAACTACCGATTTCTATATTCCTTTTCATTTCAAAAATTACAAAAATATAGAGTACTTGCTCTATTTTTCATTACAACAAATAACATAAACTATTTGGACTATTGTCCAATACAATGGTGCTACATTCACACCTAAGCTAAAGTTGACTGTGTAGTGTTGTAGCTATTGTTGTTCATTTGTTACTTTTGGGTGCTGCCACAATAGTGGTTTACAATTTTTGAGAGGAATTGATTTTTGATAAAATCACATATTTTTAGAAAATATAATGATTTAAACCTTTAAAAGTTCCATTTTAAGGATTCCAATTGAAGAGGGTTTGATCAAACCACCTTAGATCAAACCCCCTTGGATAGAACCTCGCTAGTTTTAAACCATATCTATAAATGAGTCTCCTTTACACCTATCAAAATGCTGATAAAAAATCACTTTTGATTTACCTTTTGGGGGATCAAATGAATTCATTTAAAATTTATTTCAAATGATTATGGTAGTCCTTGGAACAAGCTATCCAACAAAAACAATTTTAATATGTTTTGGTTTTATTATGTATTTGTTTTTTCAGTTTTATTAAACATAGCTTTTTCGTAGAAAATGAAGGTCTTTGTTTTGCACATGTGGAAAAATAGTAGATTATCATTTTAAAAAAAAAAATATATGAGTGCACCAGATATTGAAGTCCTTGATCCAACAAAAAAAATAAAATTGAATTTCGATATATACAAAAAAAGTTACGTGTTATACGGTCGCACTATGTCTGAATTGTAATTGGTTTGACTTCCAAACTTGATTAAAGAAAAAATATTTAATAAAAAACTATCTAAACAAGTGGAAGCACTAGATATCAGAGTTACAAATCTAGATTCAAAAGAATTAGAATTTTATCCTTCATGGAAAAAAAATTATGCATTATACGGTGTGCATCACTTTTTAAAAATGTTGTTTTATGAAAAAAAGCCATATTTTGTGGGAGATGGAAAAAGAAGTGCAATCTGATTCCAAAAATTGTGAAAACAAATATTTTTAGATGTGACGAGACTTTAGTTTGCATCATCTTCAAATTCCTCACGGTTTAGCCGCTATAGGTGCCCGAATGTGAAGATTTAGTTAAAAATAATAATTTTAGTGTCTAGTTTGGCCAAAACTTGTAAACCACTATTGTGGGATCACCCTTCTACACATTCTTTTTTGCCTGTTGCTGTGTCCTTTTTCTGTGCTGAACATTCACTTCTTCCTTTGTTGATGCAGGTTTTCCTCAAAATACAAAAAAAATACTAACTACTAAAACCAACGGTTTTATTCCCTTTTGTCTTGTGTTGAATTGTAAGCTCAAAAATGAGTAGTTAATTTAAAAATTCAAAACTACCTACCATATTAATTGTTGTAGTCCAAACAAAAGTTGCAAGTCTACGTGGGGGGGGGATAGGTAAGAAAATCCTGAATGAAGATTAATTTATTTCCAACAAAGAGAAAGAAAGGGCGATGCAAATTCCCAAGCACAAACAATGGAGAATTAAACCCTTTTCTATGTATAATTTTCAAAGGACTCTCCCTCTTCCAACTCTTCTTCATTAGCTAGAGACATCAAATTCAAATTGTGAACCTATTCATTCTATAAAGAAGATTTGTTCCTTTCTTCTTCTAAAGTTATGGTGCTCCTACAATATTTTTCTACATAGGTACATGCAATTATGGAACCCGGGTTTATCGTTGCATACCTCCCACTCGAATTCTCTACTATTGCTTGAAAGTAAGTATCCATGCCTTGTATTTTCCACCATTGGTATCCACAAGCAAGTAGTTTTCTTTTATTTATGGTTGTCCCGCAATCGTGTATCATGCAAGGTCTCTCTCTCTGAGGTATTTTGTTAATAATGGATACATTATCAGTGTTCTCATTTTACATGCAAGTCTAATAGGGTAGTTGTTATTTCCAAATCCTTATGCTTGATAGATGCCTAGTCATGGGGTTTGGCTATTCATTACTAATTATTTTGCTTAAATATTCTGGAACCTATTCAACAATCCGCATAATCACAATATGGAGAAAGGTTAAGGTTCACATCTATAAGTGCATGCATCTCCATGGGCACAAGGCTCTTTTTTCCACTTTGATGAAACTTAAATTCTATTACCCAATACTCCTCTACATAAGAAACACTAAGAATAAGAGCAACAAAAAGAGTAGGAGGGCATTGCCACATGCCTGCATTACATGTCTTATCCAAAAGGTTACATACCCTTACCTAAGGCACCCACTTCTTCAAAGCCTGCTGAGGACTATTCTTTCAAGATTGACCCCTTCCAGAGCAAATATATCTAGTGCTTGGAGCATGAAAATTCTGTTCAGGTTTGCATCTTTACTATCCTCCATTGGCATTGCAATTTTAAAATTATCAAAACAATAAATAATTATGTATCGAAATAATCGGGTGACATGAATTAAAAATGATAGACTATTATTCTTGGCTTCCATCTAGTTTTTTTATTGAAATATAGGGTTCACTTTTTTCTCTTCCCAATAAGACTATAGCATGTCCACAATAAGATCTCAATCTATAGAGTATATATAATGAGTGACAACATCCAACACCTAAATCTAGTGATAGATGGAAATATGCTTTATGCCTAGACACTAGATTTCTTCAAATTTGTGCTAGATCTAACACTAGCATTTAGTTTTTTTGTAATATGCTTCATATCTATCATCATGCCTATAATTGTTCTCTTTCGACCAACTTCTCCAATACTGATGCTTGCTAACAACTATGTTAGTTTTTCTAGAAACTTCAACCATGGTCCATATCTACTATTTTGGCAGTAGTACTAGGGATATTGCAACAACAACCCTCATGTCACTTATAGTATAATTCAATCTATGATACCAACCATAAAATGGGAAAATTTTGTAGGTATTAAAAACCATTTATGGATATCTACTTGTTGCAAGTATGAATGAGTATGTTGGTGTTGTTATTAATGTTGTCATTGATGTCAACACAATACATGTTGCAGTGAAAGGAATCAAGTGATTGCAGGTGGTACATGTATAGTTGAGATACTGCAACGATGTTGTGAGTACATGGAGCTATCTTTATGGTGTTGCAGGTGTTCTGATATGACAAGTTATCAAGTGATTTTGATAAAACTAATAAATAGTGAAGAAAAATTATGTGTGTGTTCAGAATGTACTCCGATAATGTGTTCTTCATTTCTTCTGTGTTGATCCTATACTTGTGTGGATATTTAGTGTTGTTTATGGGCATCATTGGGTGATATATCCTGAGTTATAGCTTCTGGTTTGATGAAGAGTAGAAGTTGTGTTCACCAATTTGTGAACTGATCTCGCAAAGTTGTTTGTTTGTGGACTGGGAGAAATGTCTCTACTCCACAATCCTCTGCTGGTTTGTTTTAGATCTTTCAAGTTTGGAAGAAGGTTAATAATGATGCTATCTATGTTCTGAAAAAAGTGTTCATAGTTTTGTGCTCTGGAAGATTTGTTCCAGAGTTACCGTTGACTATCCAAGATACTGAGAGAGGGGGTGAATCAATATCTCCTTAAACTTATTGAACAAATACCATCCAATTAATCTAATACATATGATAGTTTTTGAAATGTTAAACAACATTTACAGGGAGATGTACCCTACACAATGAGCCATGAGGGCCAAAAAAGGACAAGTCTTAAATAGCTAACATAAACAGAAAAAAAACAGAGACAACCCTTAGGCAACACAACAACAACAGAGAAACAACAAACAAACCAGCAACAAGAGAAACTAACTGGCTTTGTCCCAGTTCTTGATCAGGAGGTCCACCACCTTGTCTCCTACCCACTCTTTATTTTCCTGGCTATTGTTCCCCTCCAGTTCCTCTTTTATGGCATTTGACAGAGTACTCATAACAAAGTGACCCATTTTCATGGTGAAGCGGGTCAGCCCCCGAAATATTTTGTCCAGAGTGTCCAATCGCTTTGCCACCTTATCTAACTCCTCCCCAACATCCATAGCACCCTGAACCTCACCAGGCTCATCCACCAGTAGCTATGAAGAGTGCGAGCCAGAGCCATCAGAAGGGAGCTTGCTGTCCACCGGAGTAAGCTGGGGCCTCTCCACTAAATCTTCTTCCACCTCTTCAGACTCTTCTTCCTTGTAACCCTTGTTGTCCGACTGCTCCTCGTCTGAATCCTCAATGATTAATCTCTTCTTGTTGTTCTTATCCAGCCTTCTAGATCTCCTCCTAAAACTTTCCCCTCTGGTCATCTTCGTGTTCCCCACAATCGTGTCCCCTCTGGAATCTTTCCTAACCATATTCTTACCCTTGCCATCTTTGACAGTCGCAGCTTGCATGCATTTCTCCTTACCTTTTTTAGACATAATGCCAGTAACAGCCGTGTCAGCCTGAGTGGCTTTTAGCTCACAGAGCCCTTTCGCCGCACTGGCATGGGCCTTGCCTAACCCACCCTTAAGCTTTTTGGTGGTAAATTTGGTCTTGGCGTTCCCCAAATTATCAATATTAGACTTTCGAGGAGGACTCTTGGACTCAGCCGGGGAGATATGCACCATGCAGAGGGGTTGAATGTTCTCAACACGGACAGCAGTGATGGCTTTGGGCGGGTAGAGGGCAAGATGAAAGTGATACAGGTGGAGGATTAGCCCCTAATGGAGTAGGAGCGGCAGAAGATCACAGGGATTTTGGTTGGCCGACGCTTTACACTTGTCCACTAAACTTTTCAGGTCCATTAGAAGGAAAAACATAAAACTAAGAAGCATTGTGTGCCTAAGGTGGTTTAATAGGGGGAAATGATAATACATATGATAGTTAAGATAAGAAAAATAATTAAATAAAAATGGAAACACAAGAACACAAGAACACCAAGAT
This sequence comes from Sequoiadendron giganteum, assembly GCA_007115665.2. NCBI lineage: Eukaryota > Viridiplantae > Streptophyta > Pinopsida > Cupressales > Cupressaceae > Sequoiadendron > Sequoiadendron giganteum. The sequence goes on along the minus strand of CM021101.1, from coordinate 465,670,602 downwards.
TTTTATGTGGAAAACCCAGAATGGAAAAAACCGCAGTGAGGGTTGACTCATAATATACTATTATTGGTTATAAGATATTAGAAGGGGTGGCTCACTGCTAGGACTCACTACCCAAAAGAGAGGCTGACTGCCTACAAAAGATATAGTAACAAGATGGCTTACAACCAGAGAATGAACTGATGAAAGTACACCTCAAAGTGAAAATTCAGTTCCTTTGAAGCTCAAGAGATTCACATGCTAGCAGATCGATATTCACTCTTTTCACATTGACACTCAATCCACTAAAACTCACACACACACTATGTTCACCTTCAATCTCAAAAACTATCCTATATGTATATCTGATTTGCCTACAAGTATCAATTTGGTCGACTCCAAGAAAATACTAAAAATTCTCCAAAACAATTCAAGCATATAGCATGCTACTATGTATCAACATGGATCGCTCAAACAAAATTTTAATCCATTACACCTTCAACCGCTTATTAGGTCGGCCAAAGATAGACCTAATAACAAAAATATAAATAACAAATAATGTCAAAAACAAACACAAGCATCTATACGCACAATATTCTATCCATGCATGCATTCATCAACCAAAAATAATTTCCCAAAATTGTGAGCAATGACGATCACCGAAGGAGAAATGCAGACCAAAATACTAGAGGGCGTATTTTCATTACCGGTTTAGAATACTGGATCAAAATTGACTTTGAGTCTTGCAGTTGCAACTTATATATCATGGTGACATCAATGACAATACAAACGCTATATCAAGAGATGTGTTCTTCATTCTTCCAACAGTTACTATGTGTGTCTGTACAATCCGGCTAGACTGATGGAAAGTGTTCTTTGTATGAAGATTGTTGCAGTTACTGCAGATGAATTTGAAGGCTTCTAAGAGGTGTTCCAGTGTATGGTGAAGCATGTTATGTGTTCCACATGTGATCATCTTTTTGTAAACGCACATACTTCAAAGTTCATTGGTGTTTTCATTAGGTTTGGTCGACCTGGTGTCTACACGTTACACGAAGGATAAGTATCAATTAAGGAAGCGCGTAATTGATCCAAGATGTTTTTTTGGGTCCTGGTCAAGTATTAATTTGGTCGAATCTCATTCTTATCCACCGTGGGAATGTTGAGTCATCAACCTAATTTGAATTTATAAAATAAAGAGTGTGTAGCTGACGTTGTAGAAAGTTTCTAAGATCAAAGATGGTATAAATACAAGGCAAGATGTTAATGTTTGCAATCCAAATATGTGAGAAGCAAATTGGATGCAAAAGATTGTGAAAAAAATGATCTAAGGTAGGAAGAACCTCAATGCATTAGACTCCTGAAGGCAGCGAGCTGATGGTGTCTGCAATTCTTTGATCAAGGCTGGAAATGTGTGGAAGTTGTAGTGGTGAATTTTCTATTGCATTGAGATAATTTTCTATGTGTAACATTATTATTTTTATGTTTCTGTATCTGTAGGTAGTGAGCCTCCCATTTGGATAGTGAGTCCTATCTTGGGTAATGAGCCCTCTGGTAGTGAGCCTCTTTGTATCTAGTTTTGCAATTACTATTATATTATGAGTTAATCCTCACAATGGATTTTACCTTATAGTGTTTTCCATGTAAATCTAGTGTCTCTGGTATATTCTTTTTGTTATTTGCATTTCATGCTTATACTAAAGAACAAATTAAAGTGAATGTGGAATTGATTAAGATCTGAAGTGAATGTGATTAGATACAACTAATTCAACCCCCCTCTCAATTGTCTTGTACAATTCAACAATTGGTATCAGAGCTTTGGTTCCTCAGAGAAGAGATTAATCGCTTGAGGTAGATTCGATGGTGCACAAATTGACAATCCTTGTGTTTGATGGATTTGACTACAGTGTCTAGAAAGTGCAGATGAGAGGTTACCTGATCTCTCTTGGTTACAAGACTTGGAAAGCTATCAAGACAAAATATGTTGAGCCAGCAAGTGGTCCTTCTTCTGCAGATGCGATTGCTACCTATGAAGAAAATGAAAGAGAAAAGTATGCAATCTGTAGTGCTTTATCTAAGATTGAGCTGACAAAAGTTGTTTCAGTAGGAACTGCTTATGAAGTCTGGGAAAATTTGAAAGATATGTATGAAGGAAATGACATAATCAAATTATCAAAGAAGTTAACAACTAAGCACAGATATGAGAACTTGAGAATGGAAGAAGGTGAGGACATTGCGAGCTACTTTCAGAGGGTTGATATTGTAGTAAATGAAGTCAAAAATCAAGGTGGTACTTTGACAGATGAAGATGTAATGGAGAAGATTCTGATGACCCTACCAGAGAGTTAAAGTGACAAGGTCTCAACCATTGAGGAAGTGTATGATCCAAAGAAATTCACTAGAGAACAACTATTTGGTACCTTGACTACATTTAAAATGAGGAATTTTGGAGAAGATAAGGAGAAAACAAAAACAACCTTCAAAGCAACAAAGACAAAAGATGATCCAGATAGTGAAGGTTCAGAGGAGTTGGAAGCAAATTTTACAAGGAAGCTAAAGAAAGGTACCGATAAGTACAAAGGTATGTCACCCTTTAAATGTTTCAGTTGTGGAAATATTGGTTACTATGCTTCAAGATATCCAAATAGAGCCATACACAAGAAGGGAAAAGACAATAAAGACAAAAAGTTCAAGAAATTGTATTATGTTAGAGAAGATGCTAGAATTTCTGATGATGAATATGATATTGAGGGTGATAAAGATGAATGCATGTTTCTAGCCTTAGAGAATAAATCAATGTCTACTAATCATGGAAGATGTGCAAGGGAATTTGGTCTAAAAAATAGGAAGAGATGGAAAGCACTTTGGTTTTTTCCTTTCATGCTAGACAAGACAAATACTATTGGGCAATTAACAATGGTTGCTCAAATCACATGACTAGAGACAAAATTAAGTTTACTAAACTTGAAAAGTATGATGGAGGAATAGTCATGTTTGGAGATGATTCTGGTGCAAAGATTGTTGGAAAGGGAACAATTATCTTTGATGGAAAACATAATACTGATGATGTCTATTATGTTAAGGGCCTAAGGCATAACCTCTTGAGTGTTGGAAAAATGTGTAACAAAGGATTTAAGCTTGTTTTTTAGGATAACACTTGTGAGATCGAAAAAGAGTCTAGAGTTGTGGTAGTTGCAGGAAGAAGAACATATGGAAAAAATTATCAACTTAAGGGTGCTGATGGTCTATGTTTTGCATCTCAAGTTAATGTGAGTTGGATATGACACCGAAGGATGGGACATGTAAACTTTGACAACCTAATCATGACCAGTTCAAGAGAAGCTGTTAGGGATCTACCAAAAATCACAAAGCCTACCTATGCTATTTGTAGAAGTTGTCAGTTGGGAAAAAAAACAAGTTGCAAATTTAAAGGAAAAGAACAATCAACTACTGGAATGTTGGAATTGATTCATACAGACCTCTGTGGTCCTACAAGAACAAGAAGTCTTAATGGTGATAGGTGTTTTATGTTTTTCATTGATGATTACTCTAGAATGACATGGGTTACTTTTCTTAGGGAGAAATCTCAAGCTCTAGATAGATTCAAAGTGTTCAAGGGTATGGTAGAAAATAAAGTGAATTTGAAAATCAAATGTTTAAGGTCTGATAGAGGTGGAGAATTCACCTCCAATGAGTTTAATATGTTTTGTCTAGAGCATGGTATAAAGAGGCATATTTTTTCTCCTAGAACTCCTCAGTAGAATGGAGTTGTTGAGAGGAGGAATCAAACAATTCAAGAAGCAACAAGGGCTGCGATGAGTGAGGAAAATGTTCTCGAGGTATACTGGAGAGAAGTAATTCATACCACTGCCTATATTCTTAATAGAGTTCAGATCAAAGGAAACATCACAAAGACTCCTTATGAGCCGTGGTATGGTAAAATTCCTACTGTTAAGTACTTTAAGGTGTTTGGAAGCAAATTTTATATCAAAAGAGATGATGAGAATATAGGAAAGTTTGATGCAAGATGTGATGAAGGTATTTTTCTTGGATATGCAACCAAAAGAAAAGCATATAGATACTACAATAAGAGATTGAGAAAGATTGTTGAAAGTGCAAATGTGAAAGTTGATGAAAACATGCACAGTCTAGTTGAAGTGAAAATGAACCAGATGAACCTATTTGTGGACAAGAGAAAGAGAAGGATAAGGAAGAAGAAGAAGAATAGATTGAAGAAGAAGAGACTCTAGAACCTGCTCCTAAGACTCCAAAATATGTACAAAAAAATCATCCAGAAGAACAAATAATTGGAGACAAAGGAAAAGGTGTAACAACAAGAAGCAAAGTGGTAGCAACTGAGGTAAATTTGTGTCTACTTTCTAAGATAGAACCTAAAATAGTGTGTGAAGTATGCAAAGATGAAAATTGGGTTAGAGCCATGAAAGAGGAATTACAGTAGATAGAGATAAATCAGACATGGGAATTGATTCCTAGAATGGTAAACAAGAATGTGATTGGTACAAAATGGGTATTTAGGAATAAGATAAATGAAGATGGTGAAGTAGTAAGAAACAAAGCAAGGATTGTATGCAAAGGTTATTCACAGGTTGAAGGAATAGACTTTGAGGATACATTTTCTCCGTTGACAATAATGGAGGCCATTCAAATGTTTTTGGCATTTTCTACTCACAAAGATTTCAAAGTATGCCAGATGGATGCTAAGTCTGCATTCCTAAATGGAGAATTGGAAGAAGAGGTCTACATGGAACAACCGAAAGGATTTCAGTTATCAGATTAATCGAATATGGTTTTTAAGTTAAAAAAGGCACTATATGGACTCAAACAGGCTCCTAGAGCATGGTATGCAAGGTTGGACATGCATTTTACTCAACAAAGGTTCAAAAAAGGCTCCACAGATATTAATCTTTATTTCAAGATTTAAGGAAACAAAATATTGATAGTAGAAGTATATGTTGATGATATTATCTTTGGAGGAAATGAGGGTATGTGCAAGAAATTTGCAGATGAAATGCAAAAAGAGTTTGAAATGTCCATGATTGGCGAGTTGAATTTCTTTCTTGTACTTTAAGTGAATCAAACTGATAAGGGTATATTCATTTCATAATCAAAGTATGTTAAAGAACTACTGAAGAAGTTTGGAATGGATGACTCTAAACCGATCTGTACTCCTATGGTGATTGGATGAAAACTAAGGATGATGAATCTCCTAAAGTTGATCAGAGAAATTATAGATCTATGATTGGTGGACTACTATATCTTACTGTTACTAGACCAAATATCATGTATGCAGTATGTATGGCTTCTATATTTCAAGAAGAACCAAAAGAAACACATGTTATAGCTATGAAAAGGATATTCAGATATCTGAAGGGGACTCCAGATCATGTTTTGTGCTATCCTAAGGATACTGATTTTACTTTGAATAGTAACACTGATGTAGATTGGATTGGTTGTGTAGATGACCGAAAGAGTACAAGTGGTGGTGCATTCTTTCTTGGATGCAGGTTGGTTTCATGGTTAAGCAAGAAATAGGATTCAGTTTCTTTATCCACTGTAGAGGCTGAGTATATTGCAACAACATCTTGCTATACACAGGTACTTTGGATGAAGAAAACATTGAAGGATATAGGTGTGATGTGTGATGAGCCTATCCCTATCTTCTATAATAATACAATTGCAATAAATATTTCAAATAATCTGGTAATGCATTCAAGGACAAAGCATATATCTATCATATATCATTTCTCAAGGGAGAAAGTGTTAGGGAATGAAATCAAGCTTGAATATGTGCCTACAAAGGATCAAATTGTAGATTTATTTATTAAGGCTCTTCCTAAGGATACTTTTGAGTATCTCAGGGAGAAGTTGGGGGTTACTACCCCTCCTTCCTTGAACTAGGTGCACATAGAGGTGAATCATTCCAGTGGATCTATAGATTCATCATCTGTTTGGATTGATGATTGAGGTCTACTCCTCAGAGGGAGTAGGGAGTATCACCGTTGTTGTATGGTATGTGTGTTGTCATGGGTGCAATCCTAAGGGGGAGTGATCAGAACTATATATGGCTGAAGAATCATGTAAAAACCTTTTGTTTTCCATTGATGTCAAAGGGGGAGAGAGAATCATGTGAAAAAGCCTATCTATATCTGAAAATGTTGAAAGGGAGAGATAGAATATTGTAAGGAGAAGAGAGTGCAGTAAATTTGTGTAGGTTGTCTAATATGAAAAAAAGAGAGGAAAAGTGTGTATGCTATCTTTGATGGTTTTTCACATCATGTGCTGCCATCAATGAAAAAGGGGGAGATTGTTGCAAGTATGAATGAGTATAGTGGTGTTGTCATTAATGTTGTCATTGATGTCAACATAGTACATGTTGTTGCAGTGAAAGGAATCAAGTGATTGTAGGTGGTACATGTATAGTTGAGATACTGTAGAGATGTTGTGAGTACATGGAGCTATCTTTATGGTGTTACAGGTGTGCTGATATGATGAGTTATTAAGTGATTTTGAGAAAATTAATAAATAGTGAAGACAAAATTGTGTGTGTTCAAAATGTGCTTCACTAATGTGCTCTACATTTCTTCTATGTTGATCCTATACTTGTGTGGATCTTTAGTGTTGTTTATGGGAATTCTTGGGTGATATATCTTGAGTTATAGCTTCTGGTTTGATGAAGAGTGGAAGTTGTGTTCACCAGTTTGTGAACTGGTTTGGAAGAGTTGTTTGTTTATGGATTGGGAGAAATGTCTTTGCTCTATAATCCTCTAGTGGTTTGTTTCAGATCTTGCAGATTTGGAAGAAGGTTAATAATGATGCTATCTATGTTCTAGAAAAAGTGTTCATAGTTTGGTGCTCCAGAAGACTTGTTCTAGAGTTACTATGTGTGTCTGTATAGTCCGTTTGGATTGATGGAAAGTGTTCTTTGTATGAATATTGTTGCAGTTGTTGCAGATGAATCTGAAGGCTTCTAAGAGGTGGTCCAGTATATGGGGAAGTGTTTTATGTGGTCCACATGTGATCATCTTGTTGCGAATATGTGTACTTCAAAGTTCATTGGTGTTTTCATTAGGTTTGGATGACCTGGTGTCTACATGTACACAAAGGATAAGTATCAATTAAGGAAGTGTGTGATTGATCCAAGATGTTGTTTTGGGTCTTGGTTAAGTATTAATTTGGTCCAATCTCATTCTAATCCAGCATGGGAATGTTGAGTCACCAACCTAATTTGAATTTGTAAAATAAAGAGTGTGTAGCCGACCTTGGAGAAAGTTTCTAAGATCAAAGATGGTATAAATACAAGGCAAGATGTTAAGGTTTGCAAGCTACACATGTTAGAAGTGAAGTAGATGTGAAAGATTGTGTGAAAAGTGATCTAAGATAGTGAGAAACTCAATATGTTAGACTCCTGAAGGCAGTGAGATGATGACGTCTGCAATTCTTTGATCAAGGCTATGAATGTGTGGAAGTTGTAGTGGTGGATTTTCTATTGCATTGAGATAATGTTCTCTATGTAACATTCTTCTTTTTATGTTTTTGTATTTGTAGGAAGTGAGCCTCCCATTTGGATAGTGAGTCCTATCTTAGGCAGCGAGCCCTCTAGTAGTGAGCCTCTTTGTATCTGGTTTTGCAATTACTATTATATTGCGAGTTAATACTCACTGTGATTTTCCCTTATAGGGTTTTCCACATAAATCTGGTGTCTCTAGTATTTGCTTTCTATTATCTACATTTCATGCTTATACTTAATAATAGATTAAAGTGAATGTGGAATTGATTAAGATATGAAGTGAATGTGATTAGATAAAACTGATTCACCCCCCTCTCAGTTGTCTTGTGCAATTCAACAGTACTTCCCAGAGTAGCAACGATTTTATTTCCATGAAGGATGGACGACAGTAAAAGAGACTGAAAGACACACATTTAGACCACAAATCTTAGAGGCATTATGTCAAACATTTTGTATGCCTTGTCTATGCTTACACTTTTTCATGTATTACACCAGTATAATAGTAAACACCATGTGTAATCCATACATCATATACTCATGTTTACGAAATTAACAACAATACTTATTTTGCATTAACAAATACACAAAAGATGTTTTAAGATATTTAATATTATCTTTATTAAATATTACTATTTTCATGATTAATTTATTCTTATTGTTTCAAGCTAATTGATAGATCTAGTTATCATTTAGATAGTTTTGGTTATAATTTGTATAATTATTTAATTATCCTTTCTTGTTATAGATATAATCTCGATAGATTTGATTATTATTTTTCTATTATCATCGAGTTGTTAACCATTAGCATTGCATGTGTTAGTTATTAATTTGATAGTTATTGGTTACCATTTTGGTATTCACTAGTATTGATTGGTTATCCATCTACCTTCATTGTTGTTTGATAGTAAACAATTTGACTTCCATAGTTATTGATTGAATTTTTCCTTAATATTGCATCACAATGGTTATCAATGTGATATCCATTCAAAAGGTTCCGATTCATTGGTTTTGAATCTATATTCTGCCAAATTATTTGAGTAATCATTAGTATTACTATAACCTTTTGATGTTGTAGTCAGATTATTATACAAAGTATTAAGTTTTTTATGAAGAATTAAGTCAAACTATAGTAATTGTTGCATTAAATAGTTCCATGAGAATTCAAATCATTTTCTTGCATATCGGTAGAATAATTGTTGAAAGATGTGAATTCAGTAGATCTTATGCAATCATGATTTTATAAGAATGTATACACATAAATATATGGAACATGACTATATATGTATCTATATACATACATATGATATACCTTCTTAAATTATTAAATGTATATTCTTATCTTATTTGAAAACTATATATATATTTCTATGATTAATGAAGTATGAACTTAGTTATATTTGTATATGCTTGCATCCATTTTAACTGTATAGGCAATACAATCATTTTAATATCATTGAAGTATGCTTGGAATTTGTATTGAGAAAAGGTTGACCAAATAATATTGGAGATAAATTATTAATTTTTTTATGTGACTGACATATACATACTAGAGTGTTCCTTGTTTGTGTTTGAAAATTATGATATCACTAGATATAGCCATGTCACTTCACAATTCCATTACTCCAATCAAATTCACATTGCTAGTTTTCCTCGTGTTGGGTTAGGTATTCTTCCTTCAAGAAGAATTTCGGGGAAGTGTACCACTTAGTGGTAGGGTGGAAACACACTCCAACAATATTCTCGCCCTTGATGTGGTCGAAGGAGTTAAATATCACAAGAATCCTGTCAAGAAGGTCCTTATATGTTACATAGTATGATCTTGCACTCGACCATGTGGTCTATTGTAAGGAATATGTTCCTTTATGTTTTTCCAAGTTATCGACATATGCACTTTAAACTTTATGAATTCATATAATTCCTTGTCTCTTTTCTTGTATATTGGACATGTGTCATGTCTTATGTTGATTATGTGGAATATGTGAAATTTCTTAATTTAAGTTTATGGAGGTTGCTACATTAATTACCTTATCCACAAGCCAAATCCATAAGCCAAGTTTATGATATAAATTTTCCTAGACTCGTAAAACTTTGGATATTGAATTGTATGCTCATCTAACTATCACATCCTAACAAACCTCCCTGGAATGGAGGATTAAATGCTTCTCAAATATAATATCTCAATAATGGGTCCTCTAAAAAATTGATCAAAGCTTCAATTACATTTTTTTTAACCCTTCGAAATCATCATGCAACAATGATAGAAGTATTGATATAGAACTACCTTTAGCCCATACAACTCTATCACCTTGATCATAACTTAATTGTACAATTGCACCAAAATACACTTTCTCTTTAACGTCATCATTCTCTTCCTCCAAAAGTATTATAAGTAAAAGGACTACAACTAAAGTTCTAACAATAGAAATAGAGTACTTATAACTAGAGAGGTTTCATATAACACATGTTGTTGCCGCTTTTTCTTTAGGATTAGAAATTAATTAGAAAATTGGTGTAAATAATTAGTAGAATCTATTGAATCAACTCGACTTGAAATATTTAAACAAGGTTTATGGGATCACAACTTGATATCTTGGCTAATGTTTTTATGTAGAATTTTTTACTCTAGTTCTATACGTTCTATCAATTCTTGTAAACTCATAATGCAAGTTGTGTTGGTGTTTAGAATAGGGTTTTCATTAGATCTCAACATCACCTACAATGTATCTTTTGATAATTGGAACTTGATCTTTATTCCTTTAGATGAAGGGTTTGTGTAATCTTGAAGATTTACCACAGGTGCATCTTTATTTTTTGGTGACTCCATTTAAAATTTGATTACAGATCCAAGCACTTGTTAGAGTCCTTTTTGGAATTGGTTTCTCTTCTTTAATTTTAAAGTAGATTTATTTATGCTGTGCACAATATCATCATCATGTTGGAATAATAACCAAAATCTCCCTTTGGATTTGAGACATGGACTAGCCGCCTCTCATGGATTCATTTATCTTAGATGTTTGTATCGGGAAATTAACAAGTCGATCTTTTGGTGCAATGACAAATGTGTTCCAACAAATGGTATCGAACCTGGGTTACGGGTTTGAATCCCCTCGGGTGATGTTGAGGGAGGGATTGTTGGACTAGTTTCCAATGTCTCCCTTTGGATTTGGGACATGGACTTGTAACTAAGGAAAAAATTAGGTTGAGCATAAAGATAAATGAATAAACAAAACCCTAGCTAAATAATGAAGTACAAAGGAGGAAAATAGCATAAAGAAAAGAAGAATTTTACCAAACAACCTTCATGCCCTCCATGATTGAATTTCATTGCCCTTCTCCATTGCTGCAAAATGATGTTGACCCTCAAATTTTTGTGAGCAACTATGACTATGACAAGACCTAAGAAAATATTGAAGGATTTGATCTAAAATGCAAGTGTACTCAGATTTCTACAAGCATGAAGAAGTGTGGAAGCCTAAATTTTGAAGCATGAAGTGTGAGATAATGAAGTGATGAAGTCAGGAGATGATAAAAGTCCCCTAATGAGGTTGATATTACCTTTTTATAAAAAAGTCAATTTTGGATGAATGGCCAAGATTAAAATTTGAGAGATGCCCTAAGATCAAAGGCTGTAAATGCATGTGACAACTAGCAATTGGGGTTAGGGCAAAGTTAGGTTAAAATTTGAAATGGCGGGCTGAGATTTGATTTTGTGAAAATCAAATCAAAGGTCAAGAATGCATGAGACAAGGAGATATTGGGCACGAAAAATGAAGTTGCTAGAGCATCAAATAATAATTTAAAATTATTTCATTCAAGAAGTGATTTGACCTTTTGAATTAAAAATTAATTTAATTCAAAAGTGGTGGGGTCATGTGACAGTAAATAATTATTTCAAATTATTTACTTGGTGGGAAAAATAGAAAGGGGAATTTAAATAAATGACTTTATTTAAAATTAAAAAAAAAGTCAATGAGACAATTAAATAATTAATGATAATTATTTAATTATGAAGAAGATGAATAAAGTGGTCAATAATTTAAATAAATCATAAGAATTTATTTAATTATAAGAAGACATTAGAATTAATGACATATTTAAATAAATAAATAAAGTTTATTTATTTAAATAATCAAGAGGAAATAGTGGATAAATAATAATTAAATAAATTTAGTAATTTATTTAATTATAGAGGGACATAAGAAATTAGCGACGTATTTAAATAAAATAAATGTAATTCATTTATTTAAATGGTCAGGAGGAATAAAAGATATGAATTAATTAAATAATTGAGAATTATTTAATTAATAGTTGAATTTGGACTATAGGACATAATTTAAATATTTTAATTATGTTGAGAAGAAATATGGAGAAAAATAAAGTTTGCAGGCCTAGGTCAATTTTATGTGTCTACATTTTGTCCCTCTTTGTCATAATGCAGTTTATCACATTGTGACAAAGAAAATTTAGTTCAAGACATGCCCCAGCAAAATATAGGATGAGGAAGAATGACGAGGAGGTAGCGGCATGCCCCCTCGAGAGGACAGTCGATTTCAAAGAACATGAGTGGGCTCTCAAAATGGATGAAAGGACTAGAATATGAGGAACAAAAGGATAGGGGAATATAGACAAGGATGATGAGGATGTGAACTAGAAGAAATGTTAGAGCGAAAAAGAGGAATGGTATCATGGAGAAATAAACCTTCAATATTTTTCCAAAGTACATATAGGTGTTGCATTAATCATCATTGGGCAATAAAATGTTACAAATGGACAACAAACACCATGGTATGACATAGACCAAGGTGTGAAAGGTCATCCACTTGTGAAAAATAGACAGTTGCAGACAAGGAATGTCCCAACTCATACCAAGGGCTAAGTTTCCCTAGTCTTTTTGCCAAGACAATCCACAAACAACAATCAAAGAAAAAAAAAGAGTCACGATACATCATTGCTCCTGTAAATCCTTCATGGGAAATCCTCGAGGAACTAGTAATCTAACTCACAGACAAAGCCAAGAGAAAATATAAGACAAAACAAGCCACCATGTCAACAACCAATTAGAGTGTTTGTCAAAATTATATTTGTTTGACGGTGAATTGACTTGGTGATTGACAGGTTGATTGTTTGACAGAGCCTGGTTTCATGAGAGGAAACATGTCGTATAAGATGTCGAGTCTAGTTTCAACCATGTGACTGCCTGTATAAGGAAAATGATGAGGTTTGACTAAATGAAAATGTTTGGTTTCAAGAAGGACACATCCTGTATAAGAAATAAGTTTGACCGGTTTGACGATTTGACTGTTTTTACAATTTGTTTGATTTGACTTGATGATCATGTTGGCTTGATTGCCTTGTTGATGCATGACTTGTTCAATGTTTTGACGACTATCTGTGTGTTTGATGATAATATTTTACTTATTGTGACTGACGCGAGAAACCCTAAAGGATTGACCTAGGTGGCTTCAGGGGCTCATCGACAGATGGCCTTGCCTACATTTAGTCGCAGAGGAAACATAGTTTGACAATTATATGGATTGACTGACATGAATGAATTTGACTCTATTTTGGGATTTTTGAGTGTTATTTGGATGTTTTTGTGTTTTTGACATGTTTTTTATTTTTTTTGGATTTTGACATATTTTGATTTTTTTAGATTTTTTGAAATGTTTTGAGATGTCAATGGATGAAAATTTGGGTAGCCTTTGTGCTAGATACAAATGACAAGGGAAAACTAAGTCTAGGTGCAAGGAGATAGATGGGATTGATGGACGAAAGGGTGGGTGATAGGATAAGGGATAAAAGGATAGGTCATAGTGAATGGAATGGATGTATGCATCATAAGAGAGAAAGGATGTGATCTCCAAAGACTATGTCGCATATGAATAACATGCCCCATTCTAGGTATAATATAGATTTTTTCATGACAAAGCTTATGACAATAAGATAATGATAGGCTTGTTTGGAAGGATGAGGTATATCAAAAGATATCCAAAGTGTGTGTCAACATGTTTTCCCCCAATATTTATCAAGATAAAAAGGAGGAAGATAGGATGAATGGACTTGATAGGTTTATGTAGGTGAAGGTAAGGATGGTAAGATGACATGGAAATGGTAGGATATGATAGGGAATGATAGGATGAAAATGATAGGTTGGATGAGACATTGTGCCCCCAAGTGTAAGTTGCATAGAAGATCAATCTACACATGACACCTATTTTCCAGGTTTTCATCATGGTACTTATCGAAGGTGCTTGTTTACCAAGTTTTCACCATTGGACGAAGGGATTTCTCTTTACTTTTTTTTTGTTTTGTTTTGTTCTATTTTTTTTAACCTTTTTGACTTTTTTGAATAGAAGAGGTGGAATATGGATGAGAGGGAATCAAGCATCTAGTTCCATGATAGGTGATAGTCCCATTAGAGCGTGATGCCATCACATGGATCATGTAAAGTCATTATGCTCATCGATGATGGTAGGGTGATTGCGTGAGGGTGAGGTGGACTAGGTAAATAGTGGAGTATGAAAGGTGTAATAATGGATTATGATGTGGATTATGTAGGACTGAAAGTGGATTATGATGTGGATTATGTAGGACTAACACAAGGAAGATGGGTGAAATGTTTATACAAAAGCATGGAGCATAGGGATAGGGTGAGTGAAATATGTAGGAAAATAGTTGAATGATGGGGTGGTGGAGGTATGGAAAGGAATCATGACCAATGGTTGCACACACCATGAAAAAAATTGAAGCTTTTGAGTGGATGGTGGGGTAGGAAGAAGTGGTGATGTTTACTTAGTGGATGGATGATGTAAGCATTTAGGGACCCGAATAGACTTAGTGTTTTTATGATTTTTTCTTTTCGTGTGGGATGGAGGAATTTGATATTTTTGTATGGAATGACATTTTTGAAGGGATGAGGAGGATGGTTGGGATTTTTGAGAGGTGGATGCCTCATTTGACTTGCAGTTTTGTTTAGGGACCCATATCAATTTAGTTTTTGAATTTTCTTTCAGAGGTATGGGTTTGGGTGGATTTTTGAATGTATTTTTCTTTGGTTTCTTGCCTTTGTACCCTAAGGGACTAGGACCCTTAGGATTTTTGGCTTTATGAAAGGATGCATCCAAATTTTTATTTTTGAATCCCATGGGGTGGATGGAATGAGTGGAAGCTTTATGTTTATACAATGTGTGAATTTGTTGGTCATGACTAGGATATTTAGAGTATTTATGAATGATTGGGATATTAGGTGTTGGAAGCAATGGTGGCAAAGTGGATGGAGAGATATTCAGAGTTAGAAGAAGCAGGGGTAAATTGGATGGTGGAAGGTGTATGGTCACATTCTTTTGAAACTTGTAGGATAATGGAGGTGGAATGGAAACGTATGTTTTGGGAATATGATAAGGCTTGTGCTGGAAAGTAGACTTAGGATGAATGGGGGAAGTACCAACATCGTTAGGTTGTTGAACTTGGGGTGTGTATCCAAGGCCATATGAGCATGGAGGAGGGACTTTGACATGTATAGGCTCCAAGATTCCTTGTTCAAGAAGGCCTAAGCCTTTGCCTTGATAATTCATTTTTTGGAGCATGTGATTGACTATAGGACTAAGTCTAGTTTGGAAACTAGATTTGAGTTGATTATTGGACGAAGTAGGTGAAGTGATGGAAAATGGTTGTTGATTTCATAAGGAGGAACACTCATGGATGAAAGTGGATAAGCCAAGTGGATATGATGGTGGTTTTGAAATAGGGTCGATGGTGGATGTGGAAGGATCATTAGGATCTTGATTAGTATTGTGTTTACTAAGATCCAAGGTAATGGTTTGATCTCCTATGTTTTCTTGCGAGCCACTTGTCTCATCATGGTAAGTGGATTTTTGTGCATAATGGATGGGTGAGGTGGAAAGCTCTTGACCATGGAATGCATAAAGTTGGCTAAGAGGATCATCATGGTCTTCTTGATCATAAAAGGGATCTTGATTAAAGATGGGAGCTTGATCATGAATAGGATTAGGTGTGTTATGAACATAATCATTAGGAGGGTGTTGATATTTATGTGGATGAGGGGATAATGTTTCCTCATGTTTAGGATTGTGCTCTTGAAATACCTCATGAATTATTTGAATGGAGGTGGAAGGGTATTTCTCATGGAGAGACTTGACATGTTCTTGGTGGTCAACAACATAGGAGCATGATAAATGGTGAATTGGACTTACGAGGGGAGACTCTTGAATTGGCTCAAGGGTTGTGGATGACATGGTTGGCTTGAAGGACTTGGCATGATGTTTGAAGAATCTTTTGTATGTTCAAGTATATGTGTTGAATGACATGGTGACAATTGATTCCTTGCTTGTAGCCCTTGGGTGACATCCTCTATAGGTGTAGGGGTGGAAGGTGTTGGCTTAGGGTTTTGATTTTGATTTGATGGAGGAGTGAATGGATTGAGTAGGTTGGTGGATTTGGGAAACTCCACATGTTTATTGTTGTAATGTTTGTACTTAGGACTTGGAGTTGATGTATTGACAAGTGGATTAGAGGATGGTAAGTGTAATGAAGGGGTTAATGGGTTGGAAAGTGTAGTGGCCATTGGATTAGGACTAGGACATGGTGGATTTAGGATAGGATTTTGATTGGATAGTGGTATGATATAATTATAGGGTTCATGACCTAGATTAGTGTTCTTCTTCTTAATGGTTACATTAGAACATGAGGAAGTTTGACCTTTTTGCAAGGTAGAACTTAAGTTCACATGTGTTTGTTGTGATGTGGCTTGATAGGTTGATGTGGCATTGACATGTGAAGGAGTGGATGGATTATATTGGTATGAGGTGGAAGGGGATGCCACATAAGGTTGAGGTGGCATTGGTTGATAATGAATGGATAGGGGATGATGTTGTGGTTGTTGGATTTGACAAGTGGCAATGAATTGATTGGCTTGAGCTAGGAGGTGTTGGATTTGAGGTGATTTAATTTTTTGAAAATTTTGGAAGAGGGTTTGAAGTCTTTGTATGGTTTGGTGGTCTAGGGGTTGGGGTTTTGGTGAAGTGTTTGAAGGAGGTTTTGAAGTTGGGATGCTAGGACTGTTTTTGAATGTGGGCATGGTGTTGCAAATGTGTTTAACTTCTTGCATGTAGATTCATTCCTCAAGGTATGCAACATAGTTCATGTCATCATTAGAGGTGGTAGGAGGAGCCCCTTGAAGTATGATTTTAGGTTTTGGTTTTGTCTCATTGTTTGCATTAGGGAGAGGGCCTCCTTGAATTATGATCTTGGGCTTAGGATTATGATTGGGCTTGTTTATGATTAGGGCCATTTTGACAACTGTTGATTGACTAGGACTGGTTCCAGTGATGATATTGAGATGATAAGATTGGATGATTAGGAATGATTAGGGTTGATGGATAGAATGAAAGTTAAATTATGAAGATATGATTGGACTATGATTAGGAATGGGTAGGATGAGATCAATGTGAAATGATGATTGGGATAATGATTTTGATAGAATGATTAGGAATAATATGGAATGACAAGATAGCCTGACTTGATTGATTAGGACGATGACTAGGATGATTAAGATATTATGTAGAATGACAAGGATATAATTTGGATTGGATTGGGATGACTTGAATATGATTAGGAATGACACTATTGTATGAATTGGATTGATTAGTATGATGACTAGGATGAATGAATGATGAGTAGGATGTGATTAGGAGAAGGTGGAATGATGAGGGATGATGACTAGGATAGGATTAGGATGAAGTGGATATGATGTGGCTAAGAAGGGTGATTAGGATGAAAGTGATTGGATATGAATGCATTGGAAGAACGTGTAGAGTGACTTGTATTTATGTGTTTGGTGTTTAGCTTGGTTAGGAAATGTTTAAACGAATGATCACACATGTACACACATGAATCACTCACGCAAGACACATAATCAAGTTTTAATTTTGAAATTTGAAGAATGTAATGATGATTATTAAACAAGCACATGCGGAAGACACATCAAGAAGCCCTATGACTAGTCAAGTGGGGTATGGCCAATTAGGTCTCAAGCTAGTTTGCACAAGGTTGAATAGGTATAATTTGAAAGCAAAATCCTGCCACACGGCCGAGAGAAAGGGGTAACCCACCCTTCACCTTCACTTCCCAAAGGTATAACGTTCTTTGGGGCTTAGCCAAGAGTGACAAGATTTCAACTCCCAAAGAGGCATGTCTTTGGATTAACACCTGGATTGAGGTCGTCCCTTGGAGGGGTGTGTGCTCCAAGCAGGCCTCCTAAGAAGGGTATGACAAAAGCGAACCAAGTGAGGTGTTTTGGAGGACACACACTTGATTCACACTCATAATTGTTAATTTCCCTTTAGAAATGAAATTTATGTAAGAAAAAAATGGAAGCACTTGTTTTTTTTAACCCAAAGCCAAAATGTGTGATGGAAGATAATGGTTATTTTTAAGCCCAATTTCAATGATGTGGCAGAAAATAAGATTGATTTTAGACCCCAAAATCCAAATGTGTGATCAAATAAGTTGTTCTTTTTAAGCCCCAAATCCAAATATTTGACAAACAAGATTAAGAGATGAATGATGAAATGTGTGCACCTATACTTTATTTAGCTCCAATTTTTTGTCAAATTGATCTAATTTGTCTTTTGAAGTGTTTATTTTTTTGCACATTCACAAAACCAACAACAAAGCCAAAACCCTAACAAAATAATTGATCACTAATATTAGAGGGTTAGCTAGTCAAGACAAATCTGATTTTTGGAAATATTTTTTGCATCAAAAATAAAAACATAGAGAATAGACCCTTACTATAATTTATAGAGATTTCCAAAAATGTAAAGAAATCAGAAAAAATTGTTGTTTTGCATCTAGAATTAAATTTTCACTAAAAATCATAATTTTTTTTATAAAATATTCAAAATAGGTTCAAAAATTATGATTTTTGGACTGAAAGCACCTGACATCATCCCAAATCTATAAATTTTATTTTTGTGAAAATATATGCAACCGTTTGTGAGATATAAGTAAATCTCTATAAAACCCTAATTTTCAAAGATCTATTTTTTGTCTAACTATTTTTCATCCAAATTAAAAACATAAAGAATATACCCCTACTAGAATTCATAGAGATCTCCATAAATATAAAAATATTCAAAACATTCTCTAATTTGCTCTCAAAATTGATTTTTCATAAAAAATAACAAAAAAATTATAAAAAATTAAAAGCAACTCCAAAAAATCTGATTTTTGGAATGGAATCTCTTGATATTGTCCCCAACCTATAGAAACATTTTTGTGAAAATATTTATAGATGTTTGAGAGATATGGTTGAATCTTTGAAAACTAGGGTTTTGTCTCCAAAATGATGCAAAACCTGCCACAAAAAAGATCCAACTCCAAAATTCCTCAAAAATTGTCAAAATATTGAGCTAAAAATTAGTTGTCGGGTTCACCAATATAACTAAGGCAAAAATTAGGTTGAGCATAAAGATAAATGCATAAACAAAACCCTAGCTAAACAATAAAGTACAAAGGAGGAAAATAGCATAAAGAAAAGAAGAATTTCACCAAACAACCTTCATGCCCTCCATGATTGACCTTCTCCATTTGCTGCAAAATGATGTTGGCCCTCAAATTTTTGTGAGCAACTATGACTATAACAAGACCTAAGCAAATATTGAAGGATTTGATCTAAAATGCAAGTGTACTCAAATTTCTACAAGCATGAAGAAGTGTGGAAGCCTAAATTCTTAAGCATGACGTGTGAGATGATGAAGTGATGAAGTCGGGAGATGATAAAAGTCCCCAAATGAGGTTGACATTGTCTTTTTATAAAAATGTTAGTTTTTTTATGAATGGCTAGGATTAAAATTTGAGAGATGCCCTAAGATCAAAGGCTATAAATGCATGTGACAACTAGCAATTAGGGTTAGGGAAAAGTTAGGTTAAAATTTGAAATGGAGGGCTGAGATTTGATTTTGTGAAAATCAAATCAAAGGTCAAGAATGCATGTGACAAGGAGATATTGGGCATGAAAACTGAAGTTGCTGAAGAATCAAATAAGAATTTAAATTTATTTGATTCAAGAAATGATATTGACCTTTTTAATTAAAAATTAATTTAATTCAAAAGTGGTGGGGTCATGTGATAGTAAATAATTATTTCAAATTATTTACTTGGTGAGAAAAATAGAAAGTGGGGAATTTAAATAAATGACTTTATTTAAAATTAAAAGAAAAGTCAATGAGACAATTCAATAATTAATGATAATTATTTAATTATGAAGAAGATGAATAAAGTGGTCAATAATTTAAATAAATCATAGGAATTTATTTAATTATAATAAGACATTAGAATTAATGACGTATTTAAATAAATAAATAAAGTTTATTTATTTAAATAATCAAGAGGAAATAGTAGACAAATAATAATTAAATAAATTTAGTAATTTATTTAATTATAGAGGGACATAAGAAATTAGCGACATATTTAAATAAAATAAATGTAATTCATTTATTTAAATAGTCAGGAGGAATAAAAGATATGAATTAATTAAATAATTGAAAATTATTTAATTAATAGTTGAATTTGGACTATAAGACATAATTTAAATATTTTAATTATGTTGAGAAGAAATATGGAGAAAAATAGGCCTAGGTCAATTTTATGTGTCTACAAGACTATCCGCCTCCTGTGGATTCATTTATCTCTAGCATTTGTATCGAACATTAACAAGTCAATATTTTGGTGCAAACAACAAACATGTTCCAACACATAAGTGATGTTATTTGAAGGCCACTAATAACTCTCTAGCCTTCTAATAATTTTTGTTGATAATTCATATTCATTTTTAATCTTTCCTATTTATTTTTGTTGATTTCTCTACCAAGTTGCACTATTATGAGACTTTAGATCCTCGAAATAACTTTCAACATGATGCCTCTTAGACAAATCATTCCCATGTAAGATTTTATTTTCAGGTTGCATAGAATCATTAGAACTAGGCCTACTTGATGTTTATGAATTATTTTTGAGCTTCGCTAGCCTCTTGAGCACCATTATATTTAACAACATTAATAAATATGGACTACGAAACATCATAGAAATAATGTAGAATGCTTTTTTTTAATCAAATTTCATTGCCACGATCAGGGAAAGATATGATGGGGTGAATAAAGTTGGGGTTGACCAACCCTAGTAAGGCTAAAACTCAAAGATCCCATCTCTGTTCAAGAAACACCAACACAACATAATTAATATACAAAATTGAGCTACGATCCTCCTATGTTCTTCCAAAATCTCTTGTGCGATAGAAAAAACAGATATTGTTACAGTTTTTTATTTTAATGCAGAGGCATAGAAGATAATTGTAAGGAGAAATAATCACACCTCACATAAATATTTAATCCAAATATCTGTAATCCAAATTATAATTGAGATTGGTTCATCTATTGCAATTTTTGGATCTAATTATGGCCCTACTTCCATCATTATCGCCAACTCACTTAGCCATGCATCCACCACTATATCTACACCTTAAATTCCCCTATATGCCTTTCATATTCCATGCCATTGTTCCTAGATATCACCTCATTTACCCCTCTCACCTCCCACACTCATGTCTATATTGAGATGATTTTTGAGGTGAATTGGGGGACAAGCCTACAAATTAATTAGTAATGTCACAACATTATTATAATATAAAGAAAAATAGTTATGTAGATAAAAATGTGCTCAAATATAGAAGGATTTTAGAAAATATGAATAGGAAAAATATATAAAGAGTTGAGATAAGAATTTGTTATATCTTTTTAACTTTGCAATGTATAGAGTTGTAGTGAGTAAAAGTAGAGTTGTTTTTTAAAATGTTATATAGATAACCTAATTTAACACTATTGCTTTTAAAAGAGATGAAATAATAATATTTATTAGACAATAATAAAAATGTAAAGGATCACAAGAAATAAATAACAAGGATTTAATTGTGTTCCTTAGCTCCTATACTTTAAATGCTTACAGTGTGCCTAATTAAACAATATTAGTTTGATTAATCACATGCTGGGTAATTTTTTTAAGGGAAACTAAATTAAAGATAATAGAAAAGGATGAAATGCGTTTCAATGGTTAAATTATGGATGCTAGGTAGAGGCTAAACTATTGGAAGCTAAACAAAGACCACCATAGATCAAGGATGAAACTATAGGTGCAATATAGACCATTCCTTTGTTGGGGTGTCCACCTATACTTAAAAAGTACAACTTAGGTTATATAGTGATTTGTTATCTACAACACAAACATAGGAAAATAAGAGGAACAACAAATAAATGTTAATAGAATGTGCAAAATCAAATAGAAATACTAAAGTGAAAAAGAAAATAAGGGAGCGTGGTTACCTAATGGAGTTGTAGGTCAAAATATTGTACCATAAGACAAACATGCTACTAGGACAAGAAAATGGTTTATATTATGTGTGTCTATGTATAAGCTAATTAAAACTACACAATAATAGCAATATAACACTATATTCTGATATGCAAAAGTATACAAATATTCACAATGTGTGGAAAGGAATTCACAATATATATGACCTAAAAGTGTAAAGTGAAATGACACAATATAATAAAAAAAAGTATGGGAGAGATCAATGATTCAAATAACACTAATGATGATGAAAAGAAGTCTACAACTATTAATAATAATAAACAAGAAATGTATAAATGGAGAACACACAAAAAAACCCATAGCCTGGAGAATAGCCCCATGTATGTGAACCATAGGATATTACGAGCTTATGTTACTAAAAGTGTTGTAGGGTGCTTGGAAAGAATATTCAAGAGCCAAAGAGATTGAGAGGATGCAATCTTGTATAATGTAGAAGTATGCAACATGGAGTAATGGTGTATGTTGCAATAGAAGAGGATAATGACAAATTCAAAAAGGAAAACTTTTTTATCTTAAAATATTAGTCTAGGTATAAGCTAATTAAAACTACATAATAATAGCAATATAACAATATAGTTGTGATATGTAAAAGTATACAACTATTCACAATGTGTATGGAAAGTAATTCATAATGTACATGATCTAAGAGTGTAAAATGAAATGACACAATATACTAATAAAAAGTATAATAATATCCCTTTAAGAAAGAGGAAGAGATCAATAATTCAAATAACACTAATGATGATGAAAATTCTACAACTATTAGT
>CM021101.1:465489949-465647786 GCA_007115665.2 Sequoiadendron giganteum | reverse complement strand
CCACCTCAATAGAAGAGGGCTCCCCTCTATAGGAGAGGATGAAATGAGGACCTTTGCCACAAAACATAGAACTTCCCACCAGATCCACAACACACCTCTCCACCTCAATAGAAGAGGGTTCCACCTCCAAAGAAGACAAAGACTGTAAAACCCGAAGGAAAGCAACTACATCCAAAGAAAGGGACAACATAACATCCTTTGGTATAGAAGAAAACTGGATCACCGGAGAAGAAATAGAGCACTCTTTAGGCAACATCCTTGAGAGAAGATACCTCTAAGCCATAAACATATACGTTTGAAGGAACTTAGCCAACTAGATGAACACACCCCCACCCTACAAGTCAAATTTCAAAGCCCAAAAGGCGGAGAACCTAGATCTCAACAAACAATAATGGATGAAAAAATCAGAGTGCCAACCACCCAATAGGAAAAAGTAAGCAACCAAGGCAACCACAACAATCACGAACACGAGGAGGGTAGAAAACGACTCTAGGGCCTCCACAGATGCACAACACCAAGGGAAACCATCCCCACAAGAATTGGAGAAAGGATCACCACTGCAAAAAAGTAGAGACATAGTTACTGCATGACTAAGAAGAGCTAAAAGAACCAAGCTATAAGGACTCGTGAGAAGCAAGACAAGGCTAGGAAATCCCTCCAGTAGAGAGAGAAGAGAGAAGGCATGATCATGAAAAGAAACCTTCGACCCTACATGCCAATCAGGGTCTAAAACATGCCAAAATCTCTCCTTAAACAACCCCACCAAAGAAAAACCAAAAACCTAATCTAGCTTCAAAGAGGAAGCCCCACAGAAGCACAATGCCATAACCACAACAAATAAAAACCCAAATAAAGTCATCACAGAAAGAGAAAAGGGAGTAGGCAAAACCATAAAGCACAACCACCAACCTGACATGCCAATCCAAGTCAAAAGATAGCCTACAACTCACCAAAAAAAATCCTGCAATAGGCAAACCCAAGCAATTAAGCATAGAGAACACTAGAGCCAAAGCAACAAACAATGATCCTTCAGAAGAAGAGAGAAAAAAAAACCAAAGATCCCCAAGAAAAGCCATAGGGACTACGAAAGAAATGTAAGCAAATTTCGTGGAGAAGGCATAAAACTCACATGGACAGCGACATCCATCTACATCATCTTCATCTTCAAATTCAATCTCAACCCCCAATGCGCCTCCCCCATTATTTGGAAAAATCAGACTCCCTCTCATCCTCCCCTATTCGTGTTGATAGTTAGATAGGTGAATGATGAATCACCTAATAAATTTTTTTGTTAATATGTTCCATCTTTCTAAAATTATTAAAATAGATAGATCCAAAAAGAGAGGTAGGTGTAAATAGGTTTAAAATGAGGTCAATAGACAATGGTACATCTTAATTTAATTGTGCAAATTTCAATTATTTATTTTCTTAACAAACCTTTTGTAATCAAGACTAGTGAAATTGTTAGAAAAAATTTTAATCCTTTATTTTCTTCTTAAACTAATGTTTAATTAAAAGTAAAATTTTAGTGTACAAATAATTTGGAAGTTGTGTTGAATATTTAAATGGATTCCTTGAGGATTCACTCTAGAAGAGAGATTTTTTTGTTAACGTCTTCCTTTTTTCTAAAACTATTCAAATAGATAGATGCACAAAATGAGTTAAATATAAATAGGTATAATGGTCAATGAACATTTGTACATCTTGGTTTAATTGTATAGATTTTAATTATTTATTTTATGACAAACCTTTTGTAATAGTATATTTAATTAAATTAGATAAAAATTTCAATACTTTAGGAAAATATTTCATAAATATAAATTTATATTTGGCATAATTCATAATGAAAGATAGTTATATACATGTCATGATCAAAGGAAGTTATCACTCATAAAATTAGTTTTTAAATAATGATAAGTTGAGCATATATACATACTTCCATTTATAATTACATTTAATGCAATCTCACATTTTTTTTTATGATGTATGGTGCTAATATATATATATATATATATAATACATAATTCACATGAAATTTAGTGGAATATAATAACACCCAAAGAAGCATATACAAAGGACCAAAGGGAAAAATGAGAGTAGTCAAACTAGTAGGCCACTATGGCTATATGAATAGGAGGAGGAAAGGGATCACAATTTGGTAAATGATCCTAAAAATCCAACATGTCCTAACTATACAAACGGTCTCCCAACCCATAAAGGTGGCATCCTATTTTTTTAGTTTGTTGAGAAATAACAAGAAAAAGTGATAGAAAAATTCAAATATGGAAACTTTCCACTATCTAGCTAACAAGAGTGGTATCATTTAGAGGTAGAAGACTATTCATATGATGGAGGATTCCATCTATGGTGTTGTGGTCATTGTGAGCCCTAAAAAACATGGTTACCTCACCTAGAGTTGCAATTGCAAGGTTGTTGATGCCCATGTGGTGGAGAGGCATGCCCACAAGGTGAAGCATCCCTATTGGCTAGGTTAGGAGGCACACAAGAAATCATAAATGGGAAATTAGCTTAGTTTTTAATAATTTATATAATTGAGTAACCTCTAGGGCCACCTTCTTTACCTAGACCTAAATATTTAATATAACATTAGAATAGATATTAGCTTTAGCATATATTAAAAAGTACTTATCCACACATGAACTAGCAAAGAAAGCAACATATCTATATTTATAAATTGGAAATAGTATCATTATTTTGAAATTATGCCATATCTAGAAGTGTATAAATAGCTAGAATCTTGGGGTCATGGAGTATCATATGCCATGTGAAAGTATTAGGAGAAATGGATTAAAGAAGTCATAAATCTAACTCCAAGTAGTTTGGAACTAAGAGAAGAACCACAAGAGATTCTTGATGGATTCCAAATTACCACAAAAAGGATAAGGTGGAAATGGCACACCCAAATGAGCCAACCAAGATCCCATAGGGAGACCTTGGTAGAAAATACACTAGGAAAAATGAGACAATTTGATGCAAGAGGGACTCCCTCTGCCAAACACACACACTCACAACTCACAAAAAAATGATTTCAAACAGATTACAAATAACACACATGCTTCCTTTTATTGAAATAAACAACAAATTATACAAAATATAACATCATAAAAAGAATCTGCAAAAAACTTGGCCTTTCATGGCCTCTCAAACTCTACTAAAAACTCCTTTCTTTGCTCTCACACTCTCACAACAACTTTCCTTTGTAACTAAGGAAAAAATCTAAGTTAGCATGAAAACAAATGCATAAACAAAACCCTAGCTAAACAATGATTGACCTTCATTGCCCTTCTCCATTTGTTGCAAAATGAAGTTTGCCCTCAGATTTTTGTGAGCAACTATGACTATGACAAGACCTAAGAAAATATTGAAGGATTTGATCTAAAATGCAAGTGTACTCAGATTTCTACAAGCATGAAGAAGTGTGGAAGCCTAAATTTTGAAGCATGAAGTGTGAGATGATGAAGTGATGAAGTCAGGAGATGATAAAAGTCCCCAAATGAGGTTGACATTGCCTTTTTATAAAAAAGTCAATTTTGGATGAATGGCCAGGATTAAAATTTGAGAGATGCCCTAAGATCAAAGGTTGTAAATGCATGTGACAACTAGCAATTAGGGTTAGGGAAAAGTTAGGTTAAAATTTGAAATGGAGGGCTAAGATTTGATTTTGGGAAAATCAAATCAAAGGTCAAGAATGCATGTGACAAGAAGATATTGGGCATAGAAAATGAAGTTGCTGGAGAATCAAATAAGAATTTAAAATTATTTGATTCAAGAAGTGATATTGACCTTTTGAATTAAAAATTAATTTAATTCAAAAGTGGTGGGTCATGTGACAGTAAATAATTATTTCAAATTATTTACTTGGTGGGAAAAATAGAAAGTGGGGAATTTAAATAAATGACTTTATTTAAAATTAGAAGAAAAGGCAATGAGACAATTAAATAATTAATGATAATTATTTAATTATGAAGAAGATGAATAAAGTGGTCAATAATTTAAATAAATCATAGGAATTTATTTAATTATAAGAAGACATTAGAATTAATGACGTATTTAAATAAATAAATAAAGTTTATTTTTTTAAATAATCAAGAGGAAATAGTGGACAAATAATAATTAAATAAATTTAGTAATTTATTTAATTATAGAGGGATATAAAAAATTAGCATCGTATTTATAAAAAATAAATGTAATTCATTTATTTAAATAGTCAAGATGAATAAAAGATATGAATTAATTAAATAATTGAGAATTATTTAATTAATAGTTGAATTTGGACTATAGGACATAATTTAAATATTTTAATTATGTTGAGAAGAAATATGGAGAAAAATAAAGTTTGCAGGCCTAGGTCAATTTTATGTGTCTACATTTTGTCCCTCTTTGTCATAATGCAGTTTATCACATTGTGACAAAGAAAATTTAGTTCAAGACATGCCCCAGCAAAATATAGGATGAGGAAGAATGACGAGGAGGTAGCGGCATGCCCCCTCGAGAGGACAGTCGATTTCAAAGAACATGAGTGGGCTCTCAAAATGGATGAAAGGACTAGAATATGAGGAACAAAAGGATAGGGGAATATAGACAAGGATGATGAGGATGTGAACTAGAAGAAATGTTAGAGCGAAAAAGAGGAATGGTATCATGGAGAAATAAACCTTCAATATTTTTCCAAAGTACATATAGGTGTTGCATTAATCATCATTGGGCAATAAAATGTTACAAATGGACAACAAACACCATGGTATGACATAGACCAAGGTGTGAAAGGTCATCCACTTGTGAAAAATAGACAGTTGCAGACAAGGAATGTCCCAACTCATACCAAGGGCTAAGTTTCCCTAGTCTTTTTGCCAAGACAATCCACAAACAACAATCAAAGAAAAAAAAAGAGTCACGATACATCATTGCTCCTGTAAATCCTTCATGGGAAATCCTCGAGGAACTAGTAATCTAACTCACAGACAAAGCCAAGAGAAAATATAAGACAAAACAAGCCACCATGTCAACAACCAATTAGAGTGTTTGTCAAAATTATATTTGTTTGACGGTGAATTGACTTGGTGATTGACAGGTTGATTGTTTGACAGAGCCTGGTTTCATGAGAGGAAACATGTCGTATAAGATGTCGAGTCTAGTTTCAACCATGTGACTGCCTGTATAAGGAAAATGATGAGGTTTGACTAAATGAAAATGTTTGGTTTCAAGAAGGACACATCCTGTATAAGAAATAAGTTTGACCGGTTTGACGATTTGACTGTTTTTACAATTTGTTTGATTTGACTTGATGATCATGTTGGCTTGATTGCCTTGTTGATGCATGACTTGTTCAATGTTTTGACGACTATCTGTGTGTTTGATGATAATATTTTACTTATTGTGACTGACGCGAGAAACCCTAAAGGATTGACCTAGGTGGCTTCAGGGGCTCATCGACAGATGGCCTTGCCTACATTTAGTCGCAGAGGAAACATAGTTTGACAATTATATGGATTGACTGACATGAATGAATTTGACTCTATTTTGGGATTTTTGAGTGTTATTTGGATGTTTTTGTGTTTTTGACATGTTTTTTATTTTTTTTGGATTTTGACATATTTTGATTTTTTTAGATTTTTTGAAATGTTTTGAGATGTCAATGGATGAAAATTTGGGTAGCCTTTGTGCTAGATACAAATGACAAGGGAAAACTAAGTCTAGGTGCAAGGAGATAGATGGGATTGATGGACGAAAGGGTGGGTGATAGGATAAGGGATAAAAGGATAGGTCATAGTGAATGGAATGGATGTATGCATCATAAGAGAGAAAGGATGTGATCTCCAAAGACTATGTCGCATATGAATAACATGCCCCATTCTAGGTATAATATAGATTTTTTCATGACAAAGCTTATGACAATAAGATAATGATAGGCTTGTTTGGAAGGATGAGGTATATCAAAAGATATCCAAAGTGTGTGTCAACATGTTTTCCCCCAATATTTATCAAGATAAAAAGGAGGAAGATAGGATGAATGGACTTGATAGGTTTATGTAGGTGAAGGTAAGGATGGTAAGATGACATGGAAATGGTAGGATATGATAGGGAATGATAGGATGAAAATGATAGGTTGGATGAGACATTGTGCCCCCAAGTGTAAGTTGCATAGAAGATCAATCTACACATGACACCTATTTTCCAGGTTTTCATCATGGTACTTATCGAAGGTGCTTGTTTACCAAGTTTTCACCATTGGACGAAGGGATTTCTCTTTACTTTTTTTTTGTTTTGTTTTGTTCTATTTTTTTTAACCTTTTTGACTTTTTTGAATAGAAGAGGTGGAATATGGATGAGAGGGAATCAAGCATCTAGTTCCATGATAGGTGATAGTCCCATTAGAGCGTGATGCCATCACATGGATCATGTAAAGTCATTATGCTCATCGATGATGGTAGGGTGATTGCGTGAGGGTGAGGTGGACTAGGTAAATAGTGGAGTATGAAAGGTGTAATAATGGATTATGATGTGGATTATGTAGGACTGAAAGTGGATTATGATGTGGATTATGTAGGACTAACACAAGGAAGATGGGTGAAATGTTTATACAAAAGCATGGAGCATAGGGATAGGGTGAGTGAAATATGTAGGAAAATAGTTGAATGATGGGGTGGTGGAGGTATGGAAAGGAATCATGACCAATGGTTGCACACACCATGAAAAAAATTGAAGCTTTTGAGTGGATGGTGGGGTAGGAAGAAGTGGTGATGTTTACTTAGTGGATGGATGATGTAAGCATTTAGGGACCCGAATAGACTTAGTGTTTTTATGATTTTTTCTTTTCGTGTGGGATGGAGGAATTTGATATTTTTGTATGGAATGACATTTTTGAAGGGATGAGGAGGATGGTTGGGATTTTTGAGAGGTGGATGCCTCATTTGACTTGCAGTTTTGTTTAGGGACCCATATCAATTTAGTTTTTGAATTTTCTTTCAGAGGTATGGGTTTGGGTGGATTTTTGAATGTATTTTTCTTTGGTTTCTTGCCTTTGTACCCTAAGGGACTAGGACCCTTAGGATTTTTGGCTTTATGAAAGGATGCATCCAAATTTTTATTTTTGAATCCCATGGGGTGGATGGAATGAGTGGAAGCTTTATGTTTATACAATGTGTGAATTTGTTGGTCATGACTAGGATATTTAGAGTATTTATGAATGATTGGGATATTAGGTGTTGGAAGCAATGGTGGCAAAGTGGATGGAGAGATATTCAGAGTTAGAAGAAGCAGGGGTAAATTGGATGGTGGAAGGTGTATGGTCACATTCTTTTGAAACTTGTAGGATAATGGAGGTGGAATGGAAACGTATGTTTTGGGAATATGATAAGGCTTGTGCTGGAAAGTAGACTTAGGATGAATGGGGGAAGTACCAACATCGTTAGGTTGTTGAACTTGGGGTGTGTATCCAAGGCCATATGAGCATGGAGGAGGGACTTTGACATGTATAGGCTCCAAGATTCCTTGTTCAAGAAGGCCTAAGCCTTTGCCTTGATAATTCATTTTTTGGAGCATGTGATTGACTATAGGACTAAGTCTAGTTTGGAAACTAGATTTGAGTTGATTATTGGACGAAGTAGGTGAAGTGATGGAAAATGGTTGTTGATTTCATAAGGAGGAACACTCATGGATGAAAGTGGATAAGCCAAGTGGATATGATGGTGGTTTTGAAATAGGGTCGATGGTGGATGTGGAAGGATCATTAGGATCTTGATTAGTATTGTGTTTACTAAGATCCAAGGTAATGGTTTGATCTCCTATGTTTTCTTGCGAGCCACTTGTCTCATCATGGTAAGTGGATTTTTGTGCATAATGGATGGGTGAGGTGGAAAGCTCTTGACCATGGAATGCATAAAGTTGGCTAAGAGGATCATCATGGTCTTCTTGATCATAAAAGGGATCTTGATTAAAGATGGGAGCTTGATCATGAATAGGATTAGGTGTGTTATGAACATAATCATTAGGAGGGTGTTGATATTTATGTGGATGAGGGGATAATGTTTCCTCATGTTTAGGATTGTGCTCTTGAAATACCTCATGAATTATTTGAATGGAGGTGGAAGGGTATTTCTCATGGAGAGACTTGACATGTTCTTGGTGGTCAACAACATAGGAGCATGATAAATGGTGAATTGGACTTACGAGGGGAGACTCTTGAATTGGCTCAAGGGTTGTGGATGACATGGTTGGCTTGAAGGACTTGGCATGATGTTTGAAGAATCTTTTGTATGTTCAAGTATATGTGTTGAATGACATGGTGACAATTGATTCCTTGCTTGTAGCCCTTGGGTGACATCCTCTATAGGTGTAGGGGTGGAAGGTGTTGGCTTAGGGTTTTGATTTTGATTTGATGGAGGAGTGAATGGATTGAGTAGGTTGGTGGATTTGGGAAACTCCACATGTTTATTGTTGTAATGTTTGTACTTAGGACTTGGAGTTGATGTATTGACAAGTGGATTAGAGGATGGTAAGTGTAATGAAGGGGTTAATGGGTTGGAAAGTGTAGTGGCCATTGGATTAGGACTAGGACATGGTGGATTTAGGATAGGATTTTGATTGGATAGTGGTATGATATAATTATAGGGTTCATGACCTAGATTAGTGTTCTTCTTCTTAATGGTTACATTAGAACATGAGGAAGTTTGACCTTTTTGCAAGGTAGAACTTAAGTTCACATGTGTTTGTTGTGATGTGGCTTGATAGGTTGATGTGGCATTGACATGTGAAGGAGTGGATGGATTATATTGGTATGAGGTGGAAGGGGATGCCACATAAGGTTGAGGTGGCATTGGTTGATAATGAATGGATAGGGGATGATGTTGTGGTTGTTGGATTTGACAAGTGGCAATGAATTGATTGGCTTGAGCTAGGAGGTGTTGGATTTGAGGTGATTTAATTTTTTGAAAATTTTGGAAGAGGGTTTGAAGTCTTTGTATGGTTTGGTGGTCTAGGGGTTGGGGTTTTGGTGAAGTGTTTGAAGGAGGTTTTGAAGTTGGGATGCTAGGACTGTTTTTGAATGTGGGCATGGTGTTGCAAATGTGTTTAACTTCTTGCATGTAGATTCATTCCTCAAGGTATGCAACATAGTTCATGTCATCATTAGAGGTGGTAGGAGGAGCCCCTTGAAGTATGATTTTAGGTTTTGGTTTTGTCTCATTGTTTGCATTAGGGAGAGGGCCTCCTTGAATTATGATCTTGGGCTTAGGATTATGATTGGGCTTGTTTATGATTAGGGCCATTTTGACAACTGTTGATTGACTAGGACTGGTTCCAGTGATGATATTGAGATGATAAGATTGGATGATTAGGAATGATTAGGGTTGATGGATAGAATGAAAGTTAAATTATGAAGATATGATTGGACTATGATTAGGAATGGGTAGGATGAGATCAATGTGAAATGATGATTGGGATAATGATTTTGATAGAATGATTAGGAATAATATGGAATGACAAGATAGCCTGACTTGATTGATTAGGACGATGACTAGGATGATTAAGATATTATGTAGAATGACAAGGATATAATTTGGATTGGATTGGGATGACTTGAATATGATTAGGAATGACACTATTGTATGAATTGGATTGATTAGTATGATGACTAGGATGAATGAATGATGAGTAGGATGTGATTAGGAGAAGGTGGAATGATGAGGGATGATGACTAGGATAGGATTAGGATGAAGTGGATATGATGTGGCTAAGAAGGGTGATTAGGATGAAAGTGATTGGATATGAATGCATTGGAAGAACGTGTAGAGTGACTTGTATTTATGTGTTTGGTGTTTAGCTTGGTTAGGAAATGTTTAAACGAATGATCACACATGTACACACATGAATCACTCACGCAAGACACATAATCAAGTTTTAATTTTGAAATTTGAAGAATGTAATGATGATTATTAAACAAGCACATGCGGAAGACACATCAAGAAGCCCTA
Organism: Sequoiadendron giganteum; assembly: GCA_007115665.2. Taxonomy (NCBI): domain Eukaryota; kingdom Viridiplantae; phylum Streptophyta; class Pinopsida; order Cupressales; family Cupressaceae; genus Sequoiadendron; species Sequoiadendron giganteum. Next base: position 465,637,794 of record CM021101.1, on the reverse strand, counting down.
TGACTAGTCAAGTGGGGTATGGCCAATTAGGTCTCAAGCTAGTTTGCACAAGGTTGAATAGGTATAATTTGAAAGCAAAATCCTGCCACACGGCCGAGAGAAAGGGGTAACCCACCCTTCACCTTCACTTCCCAAAGGTATAACGTTCTTTGGGGCTTAGCCAAGAGTGACAAGATTTCAACTCCCAAAGAGGCATGTCTTTGGATTAACACCTGGATTGAGGTCGTCCCTTGGAGGGGTGTGTGCTCCAAGCAGGCCTCCTAAGAAGGGTATGACAAAAGCGAACCAAGTGAGGTGTTTTGGAGGACACACACTTGATTCACACTCATAATTGTTAATTTCCCTTTAGAAATGAAATTTATGTAAGAAAAAAATGGAAGCACTTGTTTTTTTTAACCCAAAGCCAAAATGTGTGATGGAAGATAATGGTTATTTTTAAGCCCAATTTCAATGATGTGGCAGAAAATAAGATTGATTTTAGACCCCAAAATCCAAATGTGTGATCAAATAAGTTGTTCTTTTTAAGCCCCAAATCCAAATATTTGACAAACAAGATTAAGAGATGAATGATGAAATGTGTGCACCTATACTTTATTTAGCTCCAATTTTTTGTCAAATTGATCTAATTTGTCTTTTGAAGTGTTTATTTTTTTGCACATTCACAAAACCAACAACAAAGCCAAAACCCTAACAAAATAATTGATCACTAATATTAGAGGGTTAGCTAGTCAAGACAAATCTGATTTTTGGAAATATTTTTTGCATCAAAAATAAAAACATAGAGAATAGACCCTTACTATAATTTATAGAGATTTCCAAAAATGTAAAGAAATCAGAAAAAATTGTTGTTTTGCATCTAGAATTAAATTTTCACTAAAAATCATAATTTTTTTTATAAAATATTCAAAATAGGTTCAAAAATTATGATTTTTGGACTGAAAGCACCTGACATCATCCCAAATCTATAAATTTTATTTTTGTGAAAATATATGCAACCGTTTGTGAGATATAAGTAAATCTCTATAAAACCCTAATTTTCAAAGATCTATTTTTTGTCTAACTATTTTTCATCCAAATTAAAAACATAAAGAATATACCCCTACTAGAATTCATAGAGATCTCCATAAATATAAAAATATTCAAAACATTCTCTAATTTGCTCTCAAAATTGATTTTTCATAAAAAATAACAAAAAAATTATAAAAAATTAAAAGCAACTCCAAAAAATCTGATTTTTGGAATGGAATCTCTTGATATTGTCCCCAACCTATAGAAACATTTTTGTGAAAATATTTATAGATGTTTGAGAGATATGGTTGAATCTTTGAAAACTAGGGTTTTGTCTCCAAAATGATGCAAAACCTGCCACAAAAAAGATCCAACTCCAAAATTCCTCAAAAATTGTCAAAATATTGAGCTAAAAATTAGTTGTCGGGTTCACCAATATAACTAAGGCAAAAATTAGGTTGAGCATAAAGATAAATGCATAAACAAAACCCTAGCTAAACAATAAAGTACAAAGGAGGAAAATAGCATAAAGAAAAGAAGAATTTCACCAAACAACCTTCATGCCCTCCATGATTGACCTTCTCCATTTGCTGCAAAATGATGTTGGCCCTCAAATTTTTGTGAGCAACTATGACTATAACAAGACCTAAGCAAATATTGAAGGATTTGATCTAAAATGCAAGTGTACTCAAATTTCTACAAGCATGAAGAAGTGTGGAAGCCTAAATTCTTAAGCATGACGTGTGAGATGATGAAGTGATGAAGTCGGGAGATGATAAAAGTCCCCAAATGAGGTTGACATTGTCTTTTTATAAAAATGTTAGTTTTTTTATGAATGGCTAGGATTAAAATTTGAGAGATGCCCTAAGATCAAAGGCTATAAATGCATGTGACAACTAGCAATTAGGGTTAGGGAAAAGTTAGGTTAAAATTTGAAATGGAGGGCTGAGATTTGATTTTGTGAAAATCAAATCAAAGGTCAAGAATGCATGTGACAAGGAGATATTGGGCATGAAAACTGAAGTTGCTGAAGAATCAAATAAGAATTTAAATTTATTTGATTCAAGAAATGATATTGACCTTTTTAATTAAAAATTAATTTAATTCAAAAGTGGTGGGGTCATGTGATAGTAAATAATTATTTCAAATTATTTACTTGGTGAGAAAAATAGAAAGTGGGGAATTTAAATAAATGACTTTATTTAAAATTAAAAGAAAAGTCAATGAGACAATTCAATAATTAATGATAATTATTTAATTATGAAGAAGATGAATAAAGTGGTCAATAATTTAAATAAATCATAGGAATTTATTTAATTATAATAAGACATTAGAATTAATGACGTATTTAAATAAATAAATAAAGTTTATTTATTTAAATAATCAAGAGGAAATAGTAGACAAATAATAATTAAATAAATTTAGTAATTTATTTAATTATAGAGGGACATAAGAAATTAGCGACATATTTAAATAAAATAAATGTAATTCATTTATTTAAATAGTCAGGAGGAATAAAAGATATGAATTAATTAAATAATTGAAAATTATTTAATTAATAGTTGAATTTGGACTATAAGACATAATTTAAATATTTTAATTATGTTGAGAAGAAATATGGAGAAAAATAGGCCTAGGTCAATTTTATGTGTCTACAAGACTATCCGCCTCCTGTGGATTCATTTATCTCTAGCATTTGTATCGAACATTAACAAGTCAATATTTTGGTGCAAACAACAAACATGTTCCAACACATAAGTGATGTTATTTGAAGGCCACTAATAACTCTCTAGCCTTCTAATAATTTTTGTTGATAATTCATATTCATTTTTAATCTTTCCTATTTATTTTTGTTGATTTCTCTACCAAGTTGCACTATTATGAGACTTTAGATCCTCGAAATAACTTTCAACATGATGCCTCTTAGACAAATCATTCCCATGTAAGATTTTATTTTCAGGTTGCATAGAATCATTAGAACTAGGCCTACTTGATGTTTATGAATTATTTTTGAGCTTCGCTAGCCTCTTGAGCACCATTATATTTAACAACATTAATAAATATGGACTACGAAACATCATAGAAATAATGTAGAATGCTTTTTTTTAATCAAATTTCATTGCCACGATCAGGGAAAGATATGATGGGGTGAATAAAGTTGGGGTTGACCAACCCTAGTAAGGCTAAAACTCAAAGATCCCATCTCTGTTCAAGAAACACCAACACAACATAATTAATATACAAAATTGAGCTACGATCCTCCTATGTTCTTCCAAAATCTCTTGTGCGATAGAAAAAACAGATATTGTTACAGTTTTTTATTTTAATGCAGAGGCATAGAAGATAATTGTAAGGAGAAATAATCACACCTCACATAAATATTTAATCCAAATATCTGTAATCCAAATTATAATTGAGATTGGTTCATCTATTGCAATTTTTGGATCTAATTATGGCCCTACTTCCATCATTATCGCCAACTCACTTAGCCATGCATCCACCACTATATCTACACCTTAAATTCCCCTATATGCCTTTCATATTCCATGCCATTGTTCCTAGATATCACCTCATTTACCCCTCTCACCTCCCACACTCATGTCTATATTGAGATGATTTTTGAGGTGAATTGGGGGACAAGCCTACAAATTAATTAGTAATGTCACAACATTATTATAATATAAAGAAAAATAGTTATGTAGATAAAAATGTGCTCAAATATAGAAGGATTTTAGAAAATATGAATAGGAAAAATATATAAAGAGTTGAGATAAGAATTTGTTATATCTTTTTAACTTTGCAATGTATAGAGTTGTAGTGAGTAAAAGTAGAGTTGTTTTTTAAAATGTTATATAGATAACCTAATTTAACACTATTGCTTTTAAAAGAGATGAAATAATAATATTTATTAGACAATAATAAAAATGTAAAGGATCACAAGAAATAAATAACAAGGATTTAATTGTGTTCCTTAGCTCCTATACTTTAAATGCTTACAGTGTGCCTAATTAAACAATATTAGTTTGATTAATCACATGCTGGGTAATTTTTTTAAGGGAAACTAAATTAAAGATAATAGAAAAGGATGAAATGCGTTTCAATGGTTAAATTATGGATGCTAGGTAGAGGCTAAACTATTGGAAGCTAAACAAAGACCACCATAGATCAAGGATGAAACTATAGGTGCAATATAGACCATTCCTTTGTTGGGGTGTCCACCTATACTTAAAAAGTACAACTTAGGTTATATAGTGATTTGTTATCTACAACACAAACATAGGAAAATAAGAGGAACAACAAATAAATGTTAATAGAATGTGCAAAATCAAATAGAAATACTAAAGTGAAAAAGAAAATAAGGGAGCGTGGTTACCTAATGGAGTTGTAGGTCAAAATATTGTACCATAAGACAAACATGCTACTAGGACAAGAAAATGGTTTATATTATGTGTGTCTATGTATAAGCTAATTAAAACTACACAATAATAGCAATATAACACTATATTCTGATATGCAAAAGTATACAAATATTCACAATGTGTGGAAAGGAATTCACAATATATATGACCTAAAAGTGTAAAGTGAAATGACACAATATAATAAAAAAAAGTATGGGAGAGATCAATGATTCAAATAACACTAATGATGATGAAAAGAAGTCTACAACTATTAATAATAATAAACAAGAAATGTATAAATGGAGAACACACAAAAAAACCCATAGCCTGGAGAATAGCCCCATGTATGTGAACCATAGGATATTACGAGCTTATGTTACTAAAAGTGTTGTAGGGTGCTTGGAAAGAATATTCAAGAGCCAAAGAGATTGAGAGGATGCAATCTTGTATAATGTAGAAGTATGCAACATGGAGTAATGGTGTATGTTGCAATAGAAGAGGATAATGACAAATTCAAAAAGGAAAACTTTTTTATCTTAAAATATTAGTCTAGGTATAAGCTAATTAAAACTACATAATAATAGCAATATAACAATATAGTTGTGATATGTAAAAGTATACAACTATTCACAATGTGTATGGAAAGTAATTCATAATGTACATGATCTAAGAGTGTAAAATGAAATGACACAATATACTAATAAAAAGTATAATAATATCCCTTTAAGAAAGAGGAAGAGATCAATAATTCAAATAACACTAATGATGATGAAAATTCTACAACTATTAGTAATAATAACCAAGAAATGTATAAATGGAGAACACACAAAACTACCCATAGGTTGGAGAATAACCCCATGCATGTGAACCATAGGATATTACAAGATTATGTTACTAAAAGTGTTGTAGGATGCTTGAAAAGAATATTCAAGAGCTAAAGAGATTGAGAGTATGAAATCTTATATAATGTAGAAGCATGCAACAAGGAGTAATGGTGTATGTTGCAATAGAAGAGGATAATGAAAAATTCAAAAAGGAAACCTTTTTTATCTTAAAAAGGAGTTCAATAGTTGGGGTAAACTCCCAAAATAAAAAATTACAACATACTACAAACTAAAATGCCTCTAATTTGGCCATTGGTAAAAGTTGCATGGTTTCTTCCAATTGGGATGCTTGTGGGTATGACCACAATTTATCAAAAAGGCTAAAGATTAATCAAAATAGAACATAACATCAAGAATCCCCACATGAAACATAAATAATCATAAATAATCATAAATATGCACTCATATTGAGGAAAAGTTAGGTTTATTGATAATAATATGTCTAAAACATGCTACAAGGATGACACTAAAAAGAGTATGATTTGTAGAGTTGAAATTATAGGGTATGTATTATTGACACTATATTTTACCCCACTTTAGCAAGATTGTGCCTCTAGGTGATTAAGCTATACTAAAGTATAAAAAATAAAGTTCATGGAATAAATAACATGAATATTAAATTAATTATATATGTTTGTAAGAGGATGTTGTAAAAATAATGGTGTATTATTTAATTTAATTTATATTCAGTTAGTTACTTTATTTATTCACACCTAGAATGGAATATACTTGCTTAGATAGGTATTTACTTAGGTAGGTTGTAAATGTGACGTGTACTTTCCTAGTTTGTTGGATCTATGTTGTGTGCACATGCTACTACATCTTCTATTATCCTAGATAGGTTATGCATTCACACATCTTAGTGATGTATCCTGTTTATACTCATTTTAGCCCACCGTTGAGTATCTCTTTTGCATATTACATCCTTGAACAAAATGGTATTATTCTATCATTTTGGTATTTTGATTTATTTATGCTTTCCTTAGTTGTCTTTGTATGAGTTTATGGTGAACTCCTCAACACCCCAGGATCACCTGCAAGACAAATAAACTTCCACAAAATAGAAATGGCAGAAATATCATGCTATGATTAAGGATGGAAGAATGCCAAAATAACAACCACACTGAATATGGCAATGTAAATATGAAGCCTTGCTTATATAGGTAAGGTGGTGAATAGAATTAGACAAGATAATGACAAGTGTCTTAATCCTATCACATGAGACAACTAAGTCACACCAACCTAGGATAAGATAAGATCTATAAATAAAAAATCATGTTTCTAGAAGGAATATTATAATCCTAAGTAAACTAAAGATGTGAATATGTCCCCTAATTCCCTAGTAAGTGAATTAACTAGGTACAAGACATTTATTCAGACCAACAACCCCCCTTAAGTCCAAATTAGGGAGAAGATTATTATGAGAATGACACAAAGATGGGTCCCAACTATGAGGCCGTGTTAGGTACCCATGTACAAATGTAAATGTAATCTCTTACACACAGAGAAAGGGAGAAAACCTACTGGGAAAAACTCTTCCTCAAAAGGGATAAATACAAAAATGATATCCATCACAAAACCAATCAATTCCATCCACACAAAGGATAACAAGAGATACCATACAAACCCCCCTATAATGAGATAACCTATTGTAAAGAAGCATTGGAAGCACAATTGTAGAGTAAAGTGGAATCCTTAATTTGGAAAGAAAGGAAATATAACTTTGTTTTCTAGAAACCATATTAGAGTCACTCAAGGACTCGAGCTAGAATCATGATAAAGCAACGATAGACCCGATGCCAAGGAACACTGGAAAACTCACAAAATAGTACAACCTTTGAATCTATGAATCAACAGTTGATTGATAAATGATCTGAAATTGGAATGAAGTGTAGAGATCAAAATTGTACCCTCCCAACTGTTAAAACATCCAAGTAATCTCTAGAACACACTTTGGGTAAAATTGAAATAATGATCAACCTGAGATAGATACAAGAAAAAGTGCATGGATGTTAATATATAGCTCCTTAATACCTTTCCAATGCTGTAAAAATCATGAAAATCGAAGATCTTGGAAAAATGTTACGAGCTCGAAAGCCAAAAATGGAGATTTGAATTCAACCAGAAATAAATGCAACCAAACAATTTTTTTTTGAAAAATCACCTGTACCACAGGAAAATACAGATCGTCGGATTTTTGGTAATATTTTTTTTGAAAAAATTCATCATCTGGATAAAAAGTTATGAAAATGAAAAAAAGGCCTATAAAGAGGCACTTTGTAGACTAAACAAGAGCAATAATTTAGCTCTTGGTTGCACCATATGACCACCTACGCAGAAGTGGGTTAAAAAATAATGACACCCCACCACCAGCGAAGTGATAGGTTGCTCGGGGGCGGAAGGCCGAAACCGAATCACCCGAGGGATGCCCCCAGGTCATATGACCCCGAGTCGATTTCCATAAAACCAGAGTTTTCAAAAACTACCAACAATACACAAAATTGATCGACACTTTAAAAATTTTAAACCAAAGTTTGGAAATAAAATTTTTATATTAAAAACCCCACAATTAATGTAAAGTCGTACCGACCAAGTACCTATCGATGTGACAAGCAGCTGATGAAACTTCTACACATATCGAGTACGATAATGTAGAGTACATGCCACTATAGGAATTAAACATAGAATATGCCTCAGAATATCTGATTTATGTTGATGATTGTAGATCTGATGTCGTACGGGTTGTACATCCACGCACGGATCCATACATCCCTTTGACCTAGAAATGTTTTCCTCGCCCTTCAATTGAAAGTGTTGGATTTTGACGATTTGGTAGTCAATATTTAGGTTCTCGAGCCTCTCGAATGCAATGAAAAGGTTGGTTTTCACCCAAACTACTCTAAAATATCAGCTACCCTCCAGATTTAGCAACTAAAACCCTTCATTCAAACCCTTGTAGATCTGAAAAAATATGTCAAATTTTGACGAAACGAAAGCCAAATTTGACTTTCTCTAATGCCTTGGATTCAATGGAAAGGTTCTTAAGATCCAAACTCACACCCAATAAAGATTTCATGCCAATATTGGTCCCTCAGATATGGGAAGAAATTCTATAACACTGAAGCTCTAATACCATTTGTTGCAATGGCTTTATCGTTGAGCCAAAAGATCAACCTGTTAATGCTCGATACAACGCCAGATTTATACAAGATCCATAGGAGATGGTTAAGCCATGTCACGAATCAGAGGGCGATGTTGAACAACCAATGCGATAAAGGCACCAACTTTCCAACAATCCCCCTAGCCCGACTGTGGGAGTCAAACCCGTGACCTAGCTCTAATACCCTGTAGGAGTTTATGGCAAACTCCTCAACACCCCAAGATCACTTTCAAGACAAAATAATTTCCACAAGAGAGAAATGGCAGAAATATCATGTTATGATTAAGGATGTGAGAATACCAAAATAGAAACCACACTAAATATGGTAATGTACATGTATGAAGCCTTGCTTATATATGCAAGGTGGTGAATAGGATTAGACAAGATCGTGACAATTATCTTAATCCTATCACATGAGACAACTAAGTCATAACAACTTAGGATAAGATAAGATCTAGAAATGACAACTCATCCCTCTTTAAGGAATCTTTTAATCCTAAGTACACTTGATATGTGAATATGTCCCCTAATTCCCTAGTAAGTGAATTAACTAGGTACGAGACATTTATTCACACCAACAGTGTTGATCTTGGGTGGCTATCTCCATAGTCAAATATCACATGGTATCAAAGTGGGGGGATTATCTAAGGCTAGTCTTTTAGAAGATCAAGAAATGAAGATCTTATTTTTCTAAAAATTTGGATATGCTCTTCGTTAACATCAAATTATGACCTAAAAAATAAGAAAATATTGAGAGAGATCACATTCTAGGGAGTCCATTTGTGAATTTTTTTTGTGGGTTGATTTAGAAGATTCTTGGAGTAACTATGAGCTCACCATTGAATTGAAAGCATATAAAATATATATTTTATGTTTTGTTTTATCTAAAATTATACATGTAAGAAGCTAAATTTGTGATGGTTTTCATGTGGGAATTGCATAGCCCATTCTACAAGTACTTAATATATTGGAGAGATTTGGGTTAATTATGACCCTATCATTATTTCCAAAAGGACCAAAAATGTATGCATTGTTTTTCAAATCATCCAAATCAAACAACCTAGCTCAAATCCCTTTAGAAAAATACTACCCTATCATCACACAAACTATATAGTTTATAGAATATTCTCTATACAATCATTGTGAAAGTAGGATTCTCTTTTGTGTAATAATTGTATGAAGGATCTTAGTGAATTTTAAGGTTTTCATAAATTAAAGTTTTATTAAATCTACAAATTAGGTTTCTACATGAATTTAAATACTCAAGGGGACTATACCCTTGGTTAGTATCTCACATTTCATTAACTACGATAATTCAATGAATGTGGGTGTTAACTATACTTGATGAGAGCCTATTGCCTCAAGCACCCTCATACTACTTTCCAATTGTCACACTAGTGAGGTATATCTATAGATATGATCCCTATGACAATTAAACCCTCTATTTATGGTACCATTAATTGATAACCATATAATGGGGATGTTCTTTTAAGATTTTATTGAAAAATCTATGTATCTCGTAAGTGGTTTCACATGTTATACTCATGGTATTTAGTTTTTAATTAGATTTTTTTAGCATGAAAGGTTGTTTCAAGCCAAATCAATGATGATTTAAGTTCAAAGAAAATGTTTTGTACAACTAAAAAAGTTTCCACCAATTATTTGTCTTTTATTTTTATTTTCTTCTTTTATATGTCTTAAGTTAATAATCTCACTATTAATGCATGAGAATATCTAATCACAATTATTATTTACATTACATTGCTAAGGATATAAATAAACTCTAGTCTTGAGCTTTAAAATGATCCTTACTTCATTGGTCATTTTCTAGTCTTAGTCACATCAAGTAATCCAATCCTACAATACCATCTAGAAGATAACAAATAATTTTCTTCAACTCTCCTTAGCAAGGGGGAAGTCTTAGAGGGAAATAGGTACCAATTTGGCCAGGCTTATCCATTTTACTCACCTTAACCTTTGGTGTTGAGACATTTCTAATTATTGGTATCATGAGATTGGGCTAAGGGGTTCCAATACTCTAAGTAAATTTAGAAGTTAGAAAAAAGAGAAAAAACAAATAAATAAAAAGTATAATCATTGAATATTATCTATACTCTCAAGCATATAATGTAATAAAAACTATGAAGATAATACTAAAACAAAGATAAGTGATTAAATAATAAAAATACACACATTCGTTAAAGTTTTGTGCATTAGTGTTGTGGACCCACATCCCAAATGGCATTCTCCAGGAGAGCTCGTAGGTGTGCTAGGGTGTCGATGCCTTAGCCTCCCTCTTCGTTGCCTATGTGTGCTTCCTGCGCATTGGGGGGCATTTTGTTGTCTGTAGGGAGTGGCTTGGGTGGCCACTCCAGCTGTTCTTTTATAACGTGTGAGGGCTCTCCTGATGCTACCCACAATTCTCCTTCTCTGGCTGCGCTTGGGAATGAAGCGCCATATTTCGGTATTACGAATAAATAGTTGGTTGGTTCTTCTTTGCATTTCCTTGGTGCAAGGTGTGGAAGATAGACTGCTGCGGTGGGAGTGGAAAGAAAGAAATACAATCTTTGGTCTGGGGCTTCGCAGGACTCTACGCCAACTGCTCCCTCTTTGAACTCTAAGCCTTTGGATGCGAATGAGGTGGGGGTTGCTTTTGGTGCAGTACCTAACGTGGTTGTTGGGTGCCAGAATAGGGCGAATCCTTTTCATGTGTGCTTAGAGTATTGTCGTAATTTTTTTTTGTAGGAAATCCCTAAGTCCTTGGATGCCATTGAGGCAGGAGCTGCTTTCGATGCCATGCCTAATGGTCCTATTGCTGGGTGCCAAAATAGGGAAAACCCTTATCATGAGTGCTCTGAGTTTTGTGCTTTGCAAGATAACCCTATTCCGCCCAGTTCTCTGGTTCCTTCTGTTCCCTCACCTCTGTGTCATAAGGATTTTGACCTTCAATCTAGCGATGATTGCTTCTCCCTAGGAGATTCGGTTATCTCCTTTTCTGAGGAGCCAGTGGATTTTAGCATCGCTGATGGCTGTATTGATGCTATTGTGGAGGATTTGGGTACTTTCTTGGTTATTTTGAGGTGTCTGCACAAGTGTCCGCCCGTGTCCACTATTATCAAATGGATCAAGGACACCTAGAGTAATTTGACTCTCCCCTCTATTGAAGCTTTGGATTTTGGTTTTTTTCTAGTTTCCTTTTGCTCTGCGAAGGATTGCAATTTTGTCTTGCAGAAAGGGCCTTGGTTTTTGGGGTGCTATGGCCTCTTTATTTTGCCTTGGTCGCCTTTCTTTGACCCAACCTCTACGAAGATTACTCTTATTCCTATCTAGATCGGGCTTTACAACTTGCCTCTGGTTCTTCATAATATGGATTTTCTTAGCAATATGATCAATCAGGTGGGGTCCGTTGTCAAGCTTGATGTGGATGGGGTGGCTTTTGATCGTAGATTCTATAAGGTGTGTGCTATGGTGGATATTTCTAAACCCCTTTCTCATTCTATTCAGATCCACTCTTCGCTCGGTGTCTGGACTTAGTTTTTAAATTACGAGGGCTTACCCTTCCGCTGCTTTCATTGCAATAAGCTTGGACACAGGATTGAAGTTTGTTCCCTCAAGTTTTTTGTAGGGGTGAGGAACTCTTGTTTGAAAAAGTGGATCAAGAAGGATAGCGCTTCTAGCACTAAGTTAATTTCGAGGAATCATGGGAAGTTCTTCGATCCTCCCCAATTTTTAGAGCCAATTTTGGATCAACAGGTGGTTCACTCATCTCCAATTTTGGAATAGCAGGTGGGCCCTTTTTCTTCTCCTATTGTTCCTACTCATGAGTGCCCTTCTGACCATCTCTCTAGATCAAAGGATGATGACTCTGAATCTGATGGAACTTTCCCTTTCATGGAGGACTTGGATGGGCAATATCAAGACTATTATGATGACTTTTCTCTGGTTCCCCCAAGAAGAAATTAGGGATTTCTCAGGTTTTAAACGGTAAATCTTAATCTGATTGTGGCTCAAAATGAAAGGTTGGGTGGAAGTCTACTGCAGAGAAGCTTCACATCGAAGTTATAGAAGCAATGGAAGCTGGTTTGCAGTGGACTTTGGAGGTGATTCTCTTTCGTAATTAGTGTTGGGCTTACTTTGTGAGCCGTTGTTCTCTACCTTTTCTTTTTTGATATCTTTGTATCATCTTTGGTATTCTGTTTCTATCTTTTTCTTCTGGAGGTCTCTTTGGCTCTCCCCTTCTTGTCTCTTCTTCTGAAGACTCGTGTAGCGTTTTTCTCCTTCTATGCTTTTTGGCAGTTCTTTGTAAGGTTATTATCTTTTAATAAAGGGAGTGGGCCCCTGTCCCCACAACTTACGTATCAAAAAAAAAAAAACACACAAACACACATTCACAAGTTAGGTGAAATAACCAATAGTATTACTCACCTTTGAGAGGTCATCCTTGCTAAGGACCTTTTTCTTTACTCGAAATCTTATTTACCATCTACCATTAATCTCAATCAAGGGAGTGATAATAAAATTTGTGACCTATTGGTCTCTATGATTAGTCTGGTAGTTTTTCTAGGTCTCATTCAATCTTTAGCCATAAAAAAAAATAGTGTAGATAATTCTCCCATCATTCTATCCCTACTTGGTTGGAACCATAATTTCTACATCTTAATAATCTAGTGAATATACTATGTATTAGTCAACATATAATTCATTGAGTCAAAATATCATAAAGATAAATCATCATATATAGTACATCAATTCCATTTAATAAATAAAAATATGTTTAAATATAGCCATATGTGTAACAAGGATAACCATGTAATCCCATCATCCATGTATAATATACCAATACCATATCCATAGTATGTTCATAGTGCATCCATATATACATATACATTATAAATCTGTAAATATAAAAATATAAAAATATTCATATATATACATGTACATCCATTAATAATTAAATCTAAACTCTAATTCGTGCTTGTGTACAAAAGGAAAGTTTTGAATATAAAATAATCCATAAAAAATATAATTCTCTCCCAATAATAATAACCAAAATATGTCTAAACATATACCCCAATTAGTTTTTGAGTATAATAAATCCATCATAGACAAAAAAAAGTGTAAGTATCAATATAAATCTACCCATGAAATTGGGGAAACCTAATATTTACCAATCAAAACTAAGCTCTTGATTTCCTAGGAATCCCACTCCACTCTTGTTTACCACTCTTAGTTTTGTTCAAGTATGTGGGAGTTCTCTCCCTCTATCCTTATGTATGATAGCATCAAGGAAACATAGCTCATGAATGAGAGGTTATGTAATGTTGAGAACCAACTCCCACTCTCATCAACTATCTCATAGGACCCACCTCTATCTAGATATTTGCAATCTATCTCTATAATGGAAGGATCTTATCATTGACATGTTGAATGGGGGAAAACATATCCATATGATATTTATTTGATATGGTTAGGTGGGTACCCACTAAGAGCTCATATCTCATCCTTAGAAGGAATAGCTAAAGAATCAATTGGTGTTGTACAAATCATGTCCCTCCATCCATATGTACTACTTGCATCACCCAACACAAAGCAAAGAAAGACTATCAAATCCATATCAAAATATAACAAAAAACATGATAGATATCATAAATGAGATAAACTATCATCTATATCACAAATAAATACAAAATAAACTAAAAATTAAAGTAATAACACAAATCATTTCCCTACCATAATAGATTAAATATCCTCTTCTAATCATCGGTCATCTATATAAAGGGGATAACTTGTGGTTTTGAAACCTCTTGTTCTAGCATCTCCACCCTCCTATTCCTCATCACCAATATCATCCTCACCCTCCTCCTCCTTATCCTAAAGATAAAATTCATTATTATACTTGGGTGATCCCATAATAGTGGTTTACACTTTTTGGGACATCTTGTTTTTTTTTTTAAATCACATATCTTTAGAAAATATAATGATTTAAGCCTTGAAAAGTTCCATTTAAAGGATTTCAATTGAAGAGGGATCAATCAAACCCCCTTTGATAAAACCCTGCTATTTTTAAACCATACCTATAACAGAGTCTCCTTTACACCTATCAAAAAGCTAATAAAAAACTACTTTTGATTTACCTTTTGGGGATCAAATGAATTCATTTTTTTTGTATGTAGTCCTTATTATAAGCTTCCCAAAAAGTATAATTTTAAATATATTTAATTTGATTATTATATATTTTTTTATTTCTTGTGAATGTAGGTTTTTCATCGAAAATCAAGCTCTCTATTTTGCACATGTGGAAAAATAGTAGATTACCAATTTTTTTTTGAAAAATACGTTCGTACTAGGTATTGATGTCCTTGATCCAGAAAAAATTAACATTGAATTTCGATACATACAAAAAACGTTATGTTGTATATGGCCCCACCTATGTCTAAATTATAATTGGTTTGACTTCAAAACTTAATTAAGAAAAAAATATTCAATAAAACACTATGAAACCAAATTAATGTGCTAGATATCATAGTACAAATCTAAATTCAAAAAAATTAGAATTTTATCCTTCATAGAAAAAAAGTTATGCTGTTTAAGGTGAACATCACTCTTTAAAAATGGTGTTTACTATTAAAAACTAGTTTTTGAAGGATATGGAAAAAGAAATTCAATATAGTTCCAATTTTTTTTTTTAAAATATATATTTAGAATCTATAGACAAAGTGTCACAAATCACTAGTTTGCATCATCTTCAAATTCCTCATGGTTTAGCAGCTATAGGTGCTCGAAAGTGAAGATTTAGTTAAAAAAAAATCAGTTCAATGTCAAGTTTGGCCAAAAAGTGTAAATCACTATTGTAGGATCACCCACTCCTCATCGTCACCGTCTCCAACCTTATAGGATTTTCCTAATAAGATTATTTTTGTGGCTATTTGTCCCTCTACTTGCCCCTAATCTTATCTTTATCCTTGTGTTTATACCAACTACATAATAGCCCATAAGTACGATGATCCATTATGTTTTCCCTCATGGAATATTAGTAGACTCTTAATATATTTATAATCTAGGGCACCACTTGAGGAAAAAATATTGGTGGAACCTCTTTGAATTATTCAAGCACCCACTTGGTCAGGTGAATATTCATTACCCAATGCTAGTCTACCAAGAGGTTACTTTCCTACAAAAGACATACTACATCATACACTATCCATTTCCTTTCCATATTTTCTTATGGATCAATAATCGTATGTTGCAAGGTGTGCACCCTTGGTATCCTTGTGTTGTGCAGTGCAATGCTTAGGTTCGTGACATGGCTTAACCACCTCCCATGGATTCATTAACTCTAGCGGCTGTATCAGGCACTAATAGGTCAATCTTTTGGTGCAATGACAATCATCTATGCAAAAGTTGGTATCAGAGCCTGGGTCAAGGTTCGAACCCTTGCTTGCACTGGGGGGATTTTTTCAAGGTGTGCACCCTTGGTCTCCTTGTGTTGTGCAACACAATGCTCAGGTTCACGACATGGATTAATCACCTCTCATGGATTCATTAACTCTAGCGGTTGTATCAGGAATTAACAGGTCGATCTTTTGGTGCAATGGAAAACATCAATGCAAAATTGTATACACATGTGTGAGAGTCACCATAGGTCATGGTGAAACATCAAAAATACCTACTCTATGCTATCACATAGCTTTGAAAATTGACTTATCTAAGACAAGTGGTTATGGTTGGATGTGCTCAAGAATCTAGCCCATTATTAGAGGCATGTGGCTAAATATTGATGAGAGAGGATTCAACATATTAGACAATCTATGCATACAAATATTTTCAGCTTAATTTTAAGTGAAGAGATGTTCTAAAATATTTGATCTACATATACTTCAATAGAGTAAAATTTTATACGAAAATACTAAGAAAAAGTGAGAAAATTGAAATGATGAGAGAAATATAATAGAAGCAACTACAAAATGAGACATTGATATACCCTAATAAAATTACAAAAGTGAT
Organism: Sequoiadendron giganteum; assembly: GCA_007115665.2. Lineage (NCBI taxonomy): Eukaryota > Viridiplantae > Streptophyta > Pinopsida > Cupressales > Cupressaceae > Sequoiadendron > Sequoiadendron giganteum. The sequence goes on along the minus strand of CM021101.1, from coordinate 465,621,340 downwards.
TTAGAATGGAAGAAAATAATAGAAATAAATATTATATAAAATAACATATACAAGCACGTGGGTTGGAAATAGACATGAAGATACATATTTTTTCCCTTCAGAGTATAAGTAATATGAAAATGGTAGTGTAGCCCTAATGGCCAAGTACACCCATGTAAGTACATAGAACACTAGAAAATATATACGCCCCCAATGTGGCTCCAAGTGCATGAGCACACAATGGTTGAGATAAGGCATGGGGTTGCTAGTGGTATCAAAGCTCTAGATACATGACATATCAAGTATTGAAATAGAATCAATAATGTGGGGAAGTAAAATAGTGTCCCTAGTGTGAGACTTAGTACATGAGAAGAATGCAACCACACAATAAGACTAGGAATGCATGTTGCCCCCAATGCGATAATAAGATCTTAGTACATGGTAAGACATGCAAGCTTAATTGTGTAAGATATGGTCATACATGTGTACATAAAAAGTGGTTTCTTCATATCATAAATATAATGTAATAAAGCTCAATGAGTGATAAATACATAAGCACTTGATCATACATTATTTGTAGCCACTCAAATGATAAGGTAATGAGGGTCTTTAGTGGTTGAATATACTGATGAAATAATTAAAAATAGGTAATGGTGGAAATGAATACGTATGGTACACTAATGTATAGATAAGACATGATCATGTAAGAATATGTAAAATATAGTTATCCTCAATATGGGAAAGATGGCATGATAAAGCTCATAGAATGAATATGGGTATGAGAGAGGTGATAATCAATGAATGTAACTACCTACTAGGTATAGTGGTAAAAAGTAGCATCTTAGTAGATGCATGATCCTAACCAAGTCCTTCACTAGATTTCCATGAGGAGTAGAAAGGCCAAAGGAACTAGTACCAACATGTAAAGTAATAATGAATGGTCCAATCTAGCTACATCAAAATTTACCAAGAAGTTACTTATTTTTGTTTGGGCTCTTATGGTTTACATATAGTACTAAGTCATCTAGTCAGAAGTCTCTTGAGATGATTTTGTTATTATACTTTTTATTTGATTACTTTTATATATTCATAGATTGTTTAAAGTGTTGACACTTTTCTCATCAAGGGTATCAAGCTCTTGTTAATGATGCCCCCAATATATATAATCATCAAATAATACAAAGGGATATGCATAGTGATGGAATCTTCATCTCAAGTGAAATTATGGCCTCTATATGATAAACCAAATATTAGGGTTTAAAGCATGAAGGTGTGTATATACTAATAATATATGTACATAACATAGGAACAAGTTACGTATGAAAATTCGTACCATGTTTATGAATTATTTTCTTAAATATTTTATTAATAGAATTATTAGTGGCTACAAGTTATCCATTATCTCATGGATAATATGGAGTATATAATCTCTATTGTACATGTACCATCATCATCTATGCTCATTAAAAATAAAACACTAGCCATGGTGTGGATGTGTCAATTGTTCTTTCTTGGAATGGAAATTTAAATGAATCATGCAATTGCAGTGCCAATTCATGATATTGTATTAATTTTGCCTCTTTTGTCCTACAATTTCCCTTTATTTGTTTAACTATGAGTTGTGAATCACCATGGATGTTAAGAGATTTAATGTTTAAGGAAATAGTTTCACATAGCCTTATAATCAATGCCTCATACTTAACCACATTATTGTTACAAGAAAAATCAAGATAAAATAAGAGGGGTATTAGGTCACCCAAGGGAAATCAAGATCACTCCTACCCAAAACTAATCATGCATCTACAACCATTCAATAACATGCTATGAGGGGAAAATGAGTCAATATTTAATACATGTGCATCAAGGAATAATGTATCAATAGGTGTGTGAGTAGGGCATGATGCTAAAACTAATTGATTGACAAATTCTTCTCCTTTGATAGATTATTGTGAGACAAAATTGAGATTAAATTCTAAAAGTACCAAATGCATCCATCTTCCAACATAACCTTAGTGTTCTAATGTTAGACAAAACATGTATTTCAAGGGGTCTTCTTTGATGATTACACATTTTTTGACATAAATCATACAATGTTATAGATTTTATGTTAAAAGTTAATGACTAAGTGTTGAATCAGTATTCCATAAAACCATATTAACATCCATTTAAAAATTATCTCAATTCTGATTGAATCGACAAGAATAAACATAAAAACAAATCAATGCAACCATACACATGAACACTAGGATTTTTACATGAAAAACCCAATGAGGGAATAACCATGGTGAGGGTTAACTCACAATATATTATATCTAGATACAAAATATTACGGGGCTCACTACCAGGACTCATTATCCTTAAAAGGCTCATAATCTGAGTACAAAAGATGCCTAACCACCAAGATACAATGATAGTGGCTCACTTCCAATAGATTGAACTGATAGGATACACCTTCAATGTGCAGGGTTCAGTTCCAATGAAGCTCAAAATATTAAGTATTGCCTCACACATTAGCTGCTCAACAAAACTGCACTGATCACAACTGATAAAGTATTTAGGCTTAGATCTTCACACACCTTTTCCTCTTTGTATTTCACATTCGCTCCATGTATTCACTTCCACCACTCATACTCATCTCATTCCTCAAAACACCTTATACATGTACAAGCATATCTTAATCATCAATTAGGTCGACCTAATTAGATGAAAATAAAATAATCAAACTTTCTTTTTTGGAACCATGTATGATTTAAGCATTTTATCCATGTAGTGCATTATACCAAGTTGACTAACATCCATAAATCATAACTAGTCCTCATAAAGTATTGCATACATTGAGTCGGCCAAGACTAGAACACAATTCTCCAAACCAACAAATAATCCTCAAAGCAAACACCTTATGGATCTGAGAACACATTAATTTCCCATCATACTACCAACATAGAGACTATCAACAAAATCGCAACATACAAATATTCACCTTAATAGAATGCAGAGTCTCCCACACAGTATGCCAAGCAAGGAACATTAATAGAATATAGATTTGAACTCTGTTAGAGATAAATTTCTGCTCACAACGAAAGATGTCTCGAGATCTAGGATATGGTTGTCTGAATGAGTCAAGAAAACCTGGTTAAGAGAATAGAGTGATATAAGATATTGCGGTAAATTCTAGACTCAAATACCAATACACTAATACATCAAAAGAGGGTATTACCGACAGAGAACAACATCTAGTAAACAAGTAAACTTCTCATCTAGTTATCACCATGTTGACATCAATGACAATATAGAAATAACCAACAAAAACCATCCATACTTCATGCTCATGTTGCAAGGCTCCCAACAATCTCCCCCTTTGGCATTGATGGCAACATGCATGACAAAAACATTTTCCAACTATTGAATACTCTAAATACTCCCCCTATCAAAACTCTTCTTCACCAATTTTTTTTTCCTTTGTCTCTCTATCTCTCCATCTCTCCATCTCTTTATCTCCCCCCCTTTGACATCAATGACAAAGGAAGGGTTTCGATATATATGTATACATATCAAACTGTCACCAAAAAGATATGAACACAGAATTGAATTAACCTAAAGAAGAACCTCTGAGACTCTCTAGGATAGCCTTCCACGATGCTTTTCCTTCTTCCCAAGAACCTTTTTCACTTACAAAAGTCTTGTAAAATAGATCAAGCTTAATTAAGGACTATACACCATCTGCTAAAGTATTGGGACGAATACTATTTTTTGATATTCCACCAATACAACGAAGAGCACTGAAAACAAAAGTATGGTTGAGTTTAATCATGTCTCTGAGTGTCACAAACTTCTCGATAACATCTATCCTTTGATCCTTTAGAGAAAATAATTTGTCTTGAAGCTGCAAAATATAGGGCCATCTTTGATTATCTTTATCTTCTGCCAACTTGTAAGTATCTGCCTGAGTGATCATCTGGGACTCACTCATCCTTATTTCATTTCTTATATCCAGTGTACTGCTAGACCAATCTAGGAAAAAAGAAAGTAGTTCATGTGCCTCTTCTTCACAAATTTGTACACTCTCTAATTCCTTCATCACTCAATTGTGTGCATTCACACATTTTCCTTTGATATCTTCTAAATTTCCTTCATCAAATATGATTCCAGCAGACACTTCAAGTCTAAAGATGTAGACCTTCAAAGAATCAATGATGCCACAAAGATTCTCCACAATAGAAATAGATGAATAAAAAATAACATTGGGAATAGCCTTCTACAATTCTTCCAAAGATCTCTAAGTATTTATCCTTTCATGCTCATGTTCAAGATCACTTCCTTTTGCAACTTCTTGCTTAATAACACTCTTCCTTTCTTCCCCATTCCGATCACGCTACCAGAGATAGCTTTCTACAAAACATTGGAATCCTAGACCTCCTATTCATCTTCATTTGAAATGTTCCCAAGAATACAACAAGGGTAGTCTCTTGTGCATTTGAACTACCAAGATTTATCATGAATTTCCTGATTTGATGGAAAATAGGCACTAAATCTAACCATTCTATCCTTCCTATTACCAGTAACTCTCTCAAAAAGTAAAAGAGCAAACATACAACCAGATTGCCATACCATAATGCATTCTTCTTACTCTTCTTGACTTCCTTTAAATTTTTCAAAATATGTATTTGAAGTAATTCACACAAGTCATAATCCATACCTCTTTTAACCATATCAACAATAGTATGTACTACAACATAGAAACTATAAGGTCATTGCTAGGGTACAAACTTTATGACCGATGACCATAGCAAAATACCTTATTATTGGATCAACAATTGACCTCAAATCAATCCCTTTCCCTTCAAAATTCACACCAGTAACTTTAATTATCTCTTTCTCATCCATAGCCTTCAGTTTGGGAACTAGTCTAGAGGAACACAAATCAGTTACGTCTTTAATAGCTTCTCTGGTAATAAAATATGCTTCATCAATCCACAAAGATTCATAATGAATTATGCTCAACAGTATTTGAATATACTTCTTCTCAAACTCAAACAAGGGAACTTTCCTCCAAACATCCAACTTATTCTCAACTAATACTATGTAGGCATCATGGATCTCTTTCAATTCACCTTCCCAAAGCATGCTGAACTAAACTGACGACATCTCTTCTACCTTACTGTAAAAAAATGAATAGGTATATTCTATGAGAAGACTCTCAGAGCGATCCAGGAGAATGCACCAACAGACTCTTCCAACACATTCCTCAAATATCTCTTCAAACTAACTTGCACTTTATCTGCACTACTCACAACCTTTGAATTATCCATAGCAATAAAAATGAAAGATTGTGCAAACATGAATACCTCTGTAAATGGCAACAAGAAATGTATAGATATCCTGCTTCTGGAGCTCACTTCGAAATCGCTTGATTTCTTCTTGAAACTCTGAAACTCTAAATTTCCTTTTAAGCTTCCTTTGCACGCTTCTCTGAAAATACATAAGCCTTTAGAATTTTTGAATTTATTCCTTCCATTCTGAATGATTTTGCAATAAATGCTTCAACTTCCAGGTAGATTACCTTGAAAATTATGTACATTTCCATTCTTTCAAATTCTATAAACTTCATCCTTCACACATGCGACTTAGAAAAATACCTTAATATTGTTACCACATTAAATATACTTCTGTCATGATATGACACAAGTACCGGTGAGGGGGTTTATTATTATTTTTGATAATTTCTCCCCCATAGCCACTACTTTTACTTAGAATTTTATGGGAGTATCCGCACCAGAGGTCGACACAGATAAGACTGATAATTCCGCTTCCTTTCTCCAAATAATTTTCATTTCCTTTCTTTCTTCTTCCAAATCAATGCTTTGATCATTCTTCTTCACTGGATAATTATTTTTCTTTCTTTTGCAATTATTACCAGGGTGTTTTGAATTGCTGCACTTACAACAAAGATCATTCTTCTTTCCATTTTCCTTTTTATTCAACTGACCAAATTTATATCCATTCTTCTTTCCCTTAGAACATTTGTCAGAGAATGATAACAATAATTCATTTTACTTTTACAGTCCTTTTCCTTGTGACCAAATTTCTTGTAGGAATAAAAAACACCATTAAAAGATAAATACCTTTTAGCATTGTGTCGCTTGACAGGAGTTTTTTCGGGATCCCTTCTTAGATCTTTGATTTGTCCATTTTTGTACTGAGTCTTCTTGCCATTGGATTGCTTCACTTTAGAACTATGACCTTCCTCAAACCCTAAACCACTCTTATCCATTTCCGGTCTTTGAGAAGTAATCAATCTTCCAAGCATCGTCGAGCTTATCTTAAATTTGTCTTCAAAACTTCTTTCCTTTTCTAGATCAAACCTCAAGATTTTTGCTTCTTCTTCAAGATTTATGCATTCATTCATCTTCCTTTGAATTTCAATTTCTTGATATTCTTCAGTTCTTTTCTTCTCATGCAATTGTTGCAACAGGATAGAGATAATTTCTTCTCCCTCAACCAATATATCACATGCTTCAATACTTTTACTTTGCATCTTTTCAATGTACTCATTCACTTTTATCAACTTGTCCTTCAGATCTTCCATTTCTTCTGAATATTCGACAGAGACTACTTCCAAAGGAAAAAATTTCTTATACTCAAATTCGAGGATCTTCCTCAAGCTATTAGGCTTCTTCCAAGGAACCAAGCTTTGATACCAATTGTTGAACATCTGAAATACTAAGAGGGGGATGAATCAGTATGCCATAAAACTGTATTAACATCCATTTAAACATTATCTCAATTATGACAGAATCAACAAGAAGAAACATAAAAACAAATCAATGCAACCATACACATGAACACCAGGATTTTTACATGAAAAACCCAATGAGGGAATAACCATGGTGAGGGTTAACTCACAATATATTATATCCAGATACAAAATATTATGGGGCTCACTATCAGGACTCACTGTCCTTAAAAGGCTCACAGCTTGAGTACAAAATATGGCTAACCACCAAGATACAATGATATTGGCTCACTACCAACAAATTGAACTAGTAGGATACACCTTCAATGTGTAGGGCTCAGTTCCAATGAAGCTCAGAATATGAAGTATTGTTTCACACAATAGTCGCTTAACAAAACTGCACTGATCACAATTGATAAAGTATTTAGGCTCAGATCTTCACACACCTTTTCCTCTTCTCATTTCACATTCACTCCATGTATCCACTTCCACCACTCATACTCATCTCATTCCTCAAAACACCTTATATATGTACAAGCATATCTTAATCATCAATTAGGTTGGCCTAATTAGATGAAAATAAAATAATCAAAAATTTCTTTATCAACACCATGTATGATTTAAGCATTTTATCCATGTAGTGCATTATTCCAAGTCGACTAAAATCCATAAATCATAACTAGTCTTCATAAAGTATTGCATAGGCTGAGTTGACCAAGACTAGAACACAATTCTCCAAATTAACAAATAATCCTCCAAACCAACAAATAATCCTCAAAGCAAGCATGTTCTTGATCTGAGAACACATTAATTTCCCATCATACTACCAACAAAACCATAGCATACAAATGTTCACCTTAATAGAATGTGGATTCTCCTACACAGTATGCCAAGCAAGGAACATTAGTAGAATACAGATTTGAACTTTTTCAGAGATAACTTTCTTCTCACAACCAAAGACATCTTAAGATCCAGGATATAGTTGTCTAACTCAGTCAAGAAAACATGGTTAAGAGAATAGAGTCATCTCAGATCTTGCGGTAAATTCTAAACTCAAATACCAATACACTGATCTATCACAAGAGGGTATTACCAATAAAGAACAACATCCGGTAAACCAAGTAAACTTCCCATATAGTTATCACCATGTTAACATCAATTACAACATAGAAACAACCAACACAAACCATCCATACTTCATGCTCATGTTGCAAGGCTCCCAACACTGAGAATAATTTTACCTTTAGGGTATACCATGTTTCATAATCTAGTAACATACAACTAATGTAATAGACTACATATTCCTTTTTTTTTTCATCATTTCATATCAAAATACCTTCAATAGTGGATTTATTGGTTGATATATATAAGAAGAAGGATTTTACATGAATGATAAAAATGAAAACTCATGAATTTAGCAAATATTATTCCATGACCTCAAATGCATTTTGATAATTTATTTTCCATTAAAATTTAACACCTTTATTTAAGAGTTTAGTAAATGTTAAGGTTTAGTATATTAATTATGTTGTGTTGGTGTTTGTTGAAAAATAGAGATGAGATCTTTGAGTTGTAGCCTTTCTTGAACTAAGGTTGGTTAGCGCCAACTTTATCTGCCCCATTAGACCTTTCCCCAATCGTGGCAATGAAATTTAAAAAAAAAAAGCATTCTACATTATTTCGATGATGTTTCATAGTCTAGATTTATTAATATTGTTATTGAATATAATGGTTTTCAGGAGGCTAGTGGAGCTCATATTTAATACAAGTACAAAAAAGTGAAAATAAATTTTTGAAAATGTGACGAAGTAGTACAAAATAAGCAAACAAGGATTTTGAGTCAACAACAAAAAGCCAAGAGAAAAGGCATGAGAATCTATAGTTCTATGCCTTGGCATTGGTGCTAAATCGGAGTTTGAATAGGTGTTGAATGGGGAGTTAAGTTTATTAAGAAATAGTGAACTAAAGATATGGTGTATGGAGGACATCAATGCCATAGTTGCATTATAGGTGATAGATAGTCATTTCCCTTCATTTTTTACATGCATATCTATCCCAATGTTTTCTATTAAAACTCTTAAAAGAAGGTTTCTCAATATTTCATTGTTTTAGCATGTTTATTTATTTAGTTGTCTATTTTATTATTTATGAGCTATTTTTTGAAGATATCTCAAGATAGAGTAGGAAGTGGAAAGTTGCTATTACAAGTGGAGTTGTGCATGAAAGATTTTTCTATTTCATGTTGAGTTGGCATAGAATGTGAAGACTTTGGAGGTGCAATATATTTTGGTAGGGCAAGTTTTGCATGTGTAGGTTTAATGACTATTGTCAGTTGTAATATTGTATGTTTTGACAACCAAAAACTTATTGTTATGCATGTGTATTGGTTTTGGCACTTTCCATATTGCATCTTCAACCTTGGGTGTTGAATTTTAGAAATTTTTAATTAATGCATTGTAAACTCTTATATATTGAGCACTTGTATTTTGGAGTTGTATATTTTTTTTTTGTTGAAGTATTGTTATGTTGTCGAAATTACTCCAGAATCGAGAAATGTGAAGGCTCCTGCAAGAGAATAGCTCCACAATTATATTGTAACTTGTTTATTGAATTGTTGAATAATATAATTAAGTTGTGTTTTGGAGTGTGGTGTTTTTCTCCTGAAAGGCTTTCCCACATAAAATTCTATGTTATATTTTCACTTTTTATCTTTGTATGATATGTATGTGCATCTAAATTTGTGAATGTAAAGGTGTTTAAGAAAAAATTGCAACTACTCTCCTTCTTAGATTGGTGTAACAAGTATCTTTTGTGCACTCAACTTACTTTCAAAAACATCTAACAAAGATTTATGCTCTATTATTCTTCGACGGATGGATCTTAAATTATGTTTTAAAAACTTTCATTTCAATGTATGCATTTTGTTTTGAAACCTATGTCAGGTGTTGACAAGGTTTCAAAAACCTTTGTCTGAACCCGATGTTGGTTTAATTTCTGACAAACATATAACAATGCAATAGGTCATGGATAGTACGTTGGGTGCCACCGATATTTTATAACTTTTAAAAATTTTAATGTATAGAACCATAATTTAAGGCATAATGTCAAACAGTTCATGCATTCTTTACTTCCTTTACCTGTGTGGCCATTCATTATGTTGAACAAATCATGTGATTACAATATTTTACCAAATACTACTTGATATTTCATCTAATCTCTATTTAATGACTTAAGTTCTTTTCTTTCCTAGTGTTATGTGGCCTTCCTTATCTTTATTTTTTAATTTGTGTTGGTGCTCTTGGTAAAGTGACACTTGTGGATAATTTACAAACATGGCTATCTCCATTCTTTATATTTTGATCAACGATGCAAGTCTTATCATCAAACCTTTAGAAATTCCCATACTCCCTTCTCCATTCTTCTAGAATTCATCTTAAAATGATCAAGCCCAAGTTTATATTTTGGTTCTTATCATATCAAAAAGTGAGAACTATGTGAAAATCGTGATAGTCTTCATAAATATGGTTAAGATCATCAAGCACTATTCAAAATTAAGTGTTTAACTTGATTTTTCTTCCATTACACTTTGGTGGATGCTTATGTGTTGTCACAAAGGCTTCCATTTCATATGGCTGAAAATAGTAGGTTGCAAAGAAGACATCAGGCTCCAACAAAGTTCTAAGAACCTTGTCACAAGTCGATGGTGGTTTTGTAACCTTATCAAATTCCCAAAAAATAATATTTCACTTTTCTTTTTCTTTAAAAACTTAAATGAACATTTGTAGGGTGAAAAACAACTTGACACTAGATGCAATTAAATATATTTGCATCAATTAAGTCATCATAACGAGTTCTACACATAACAACTCTTGCCAATGTTAACACAAAAAGTTCATATGGGTGAAATCAAATATGGGGCTAACAAAAGTCTAATGGCTTGAAAATTTAGGGTTGTTTTTTTATGTTTTATGTATATTTGTCCTTTTTTGGTAGAGATCTAAAATTTGCACAGTACTATCCTCTAAGATTATTTTAGGAGGTGTTTCCAAATTTCTTTCTTTCTTTTAGAGAGATATTGATCCTTTTAGTAATTATAGGTATGGGATAACTAGGGAAAAAGCTAAGTCTACCTAGAACCACAAGTCCACCAGTTGAGCTAGAGTCAATACTAGTCAAATAAAAGATTAATATTCAAGAAAATTTCTCTTTTTGAGTCTCTAAATTTTCCCTTGAATCTCTAGCTAAGTAGATTACTCTTGTTGAGATTTGGATCTCTAGCCTAAGTCTAATCCTAAAATAGAAAATAATAAAATGGAGACACCTCAAAGGAGTTTGAAGGGCGTTTCAATTATCTCCACTAAGACTAATACTTAAATTATTAAGTTTTTAAAGTATGAATAATCCATTGTCTTTCCTTTTCATCCTCATATAGAACTAGTATCTATGTTTCCTTGGGCTTGACCTCCATCCCTATGCATGAGATTGTATAAAATTTATTAGTTGAAACAATGAGATCTAGATACCCTCCTTATAAGGAGAATATTCATTCCATTTAAATATGAGTCTTACCTTGGATTAGTAGGATAATTTAGTGGAATTTTAGTTCCTTGTTATTGAGATTGTCTTTCAAACCTTTGATCTTAGACTTAGCTTAGCAATGGGAGAAGATGCTTAGAACTCTACAAATTTAATAAATGATATTTTTAATGCAAATTTTTATCTATCCATTATAGAGGTAAAATGACATATGCATTTTATGCTAGTTGAACATCATGGTTGGAACTTATAATTCAATTATAGTTTGATTAATTTTATAACATTTTCCTTATCAATTTTTAGAAACTTTTATTATGTTTCAGTATTGTGGATTAGTTGGCTTCCTAATTCTAAACCCTTGATGCCACTTGTATATCTAGCTTTTCCTACCTTGAGTGAAAGATTGCCTTTGGTCCACATCTATACTATTTCCTACCTTCCCAATTAAATATCTAAGCCTATTGTTTGTAGATGTAGATCTTCCTAGTTCATACCTCAACAAGAGTAGAGTCTCAAGGAGTTTTTCTATTGTTGAGTCAACGTAAATAATACATTTTAGTGTCATAATTTTTAAGAAAGTGATTGCCTAGTTTTTTTTGGCAATTTGTACCTCTATTATAGATTTATAGATAGATTGGGATAAATAAATTCAAGATATCATGGTTCAAAAACATTCAAATATATTTTCCTAATCTATCTAATAGTATTGATACAATTAAATGGAATAGTATGGATACACAACATCACATGAGGAGCCATGTTTTATATGAGAAACCATTACAAGAGAAAATCCACCACCAAAATATAGTCACTATTAAATTATGTAAAATCAAAGGATTTAGTATGACAAGTCTTTTACAAAGTTTCAATCTATAATTACAATATACCATTCTATAATCAACCTTATAACATCTATCATCTAATATCCAATGTTCAACCTTAAGTTCCATCTATCTATCATTGACCAACCTTGGCACATTCAATAATATGATCATATGCGTGTTATCAAGGAATACCAACCAACTCGTAGAATATAAATAATCATATAACTATATTTTCATCATACCATGATGTTAGCATGCCACACATACCACTAATTGTGATATCTCCATGTATAAGTAATCACTACTACATATAAATAATTAATAGTTGCTTACTAAACACTATTGGTGTGTATGTGTCTTCCTATATTACCATCACTACTAGTAGAAAGCTTGTGGTAACATATGCAAAAAAATTAATCATTTATGCTTGCTTATGACATCTTCGAACATCCTTTTGAATGCCAACATGTATGTGGATTTTGCATTACACTACATGAACTCCATCTCCACCACAAGTACACATGCATCATCATTCATGTATCTAATAACACTAAATTTAGTATGTGGTAGTGAGTTCTCCAATTTCTTATAATTACTACAATAATATCACCACATATAAACCAACATGACCACAACATTTGAAACTTGTTGTGTCTTATTCCTCATCAATCTATAGATGAACTCTATCTTTCTTTCAGAACTTACTATAGAACCCTTTTATAAATGAATATCACCTAAGTCCTAACATATCCCCACTCATGTTTACCATAGGAATGTAATATACATTCCAAAAAATTAACCTCATGTCTAGGAATGGGCTCTAGGAAAATTCATCCAAGGAAATTCTCTACGATGCAAAATTCACCGACCGAAAATTCACCGCTAACGGAAAATTCACCGCAGAGGAAAATTAACAGCATTAATATTTTCCAATATATATTTCAAAAACTTTGATTTTACTTGAGAGTGAGTTTTCCATCTCCATAACAGTGAATTGTTGGTGGTGAATTCCTTTGATGAATTGTTGACGGAAGCCCTAGGAATGGTACAAGCCAGTGCCATCGTTGCACCACATGAAAATGACAATACTTGTGAGAAATATATTGTACGACTGCTTATTTCAATTTTTGTTAATCGCAGTTTTGGATAAAGTAGGAACTCCAAATATGGTGATTTGATCTGTTTAGCTTACGCTGTGGTAGGTATTTATGCTCCTTATCACTTCCAAACTTTTGCCCCAGCTTATACACCAAGCGGCCTTAAATTTCAAGGATTTTGCCTGTTAAATATACGGTTGCATAATTTCATTAAAATAGTAAGTTCAACCTGTAAAGATAAAAATTTAACGGAAGTCACAGCTGATCATTGTCTGATATCAGAGCCAGGTTTCGATCCTGGGACCTGTGGGTTATGGGCCCACCACGCTTCCGCTGCGCCACTCTGATGTGCTGAGAAAAAGTTGTTTGTATTTTTTCTGGTTTTACAAATTCTGTTATTTATAAATTGTTTGCATTCCAAAGTCTGTTATTTATCGTTTCCAACGAACAGTCATGCGAGTCTTGCAATGAAAAACGCTTTCTTTGAGGAACTTTGCACGAATTTAGAGTTTATAGAGAGTTACTTTCCGACTTGTTTGATTATTAAAATCTGCATGTGAATCCATTACTTAGTCTGTGGGCATGGAAATGGATTCACATTGCAATTCAAAATCATATCAAAAGTTATTGCCAATAGTTTTAACTATTTGTTTTCCTGCCTATCCTTATTTCAAAGGATGAATCTTGAAAGGGAGATTTACCAATATTCTCACCATTCATGAGTTGATGCACTCTTTGAATTCTAGTAACAGCATGTTTTATCAATTTGACATCTCTAAAGATTATAATTGACTTTATATTAAGTTAGAGAATGTATATTAGAAGACAAAATTTATTTTATGATATTTTTTATTTGTGTCGTGAAATCTTTAAGATCATTTATTAGTTTTCTCAATAATAGTACTTTAAAAGGTTTGAAGGTATTGTTGTTCCTTGCACCTATGATCCATTGAAAATGAGGACCCCCTTTTTTGCTTATGTTCTTTCGGTCAGTTTGGATCATGCTTCTTGATCTCGTGTTTAAGTGGTTGATGATTTTGCCTATAGAAATCTTTGAGAAGTTAGTGTTTTTATGGTGAAGTTGGATTTAATTCAAGCCTTGAGATTGCACCTTTGAGATAGCATCCCTTATTAGTGGTCTAATTACCCTCAATTTATGGTTTTGCGGAAGGAAGTTTCGATACAAGACTTTTAAACTCTAATAGATGATGTCTGTTCTATGAGACAATTCTGAAAATTTTAATCACTTAAAAATATTGTGAAACTTTGACCTCAACATGAATATACTGGTTGAAAGTTCTGCAATATCTAACTATCCACATAGCCCATTGTGATGCTCTCCTCTCAACTCAATTGTGTGAAGCATTAATAACAAATTCTTGATAAGCATTTGAATCATATGCAAGCCTTCACTTCCATTTCAAACTTCATGTGAGAGCTTAGTTATCCCTTTATAACGTTTCCAATTTTTGCTCAAGTATGTCGGCCTTAACTTGTTTTCACAGACACTTAAAATAATGATAAATTTCAAGTCATGAGATCAATGTCGGCCTCAAGGGTTTATACAGAAGTGTTGTTTTTCCCCACTCATCGATCTTTTCCCAAATCTCAACACCACCCCTCATAATGATCTATTATGAAATTTTAAAGTATAATTGAACTACATGATGAACCCGCATTAAATGATAAATTGATCAAATTAATTGAGGCTTTTCTATCAAAATCCTTGTTGTTACTATTAATATTGATTTGCTCAATGGATTTACTATGGGATTATTTTTCATAAAATTGGATTGGAAAAGTTGGATGAATGAAAGAGCTTTTGGAAATGATTTTGATAATCTTATAACTGACAAATGTTCGCATGAGAAGTGGTATATTGATTATTTACTATGGGTTTTGTATGCAGGTGAGTGTATATGAAGAAGAACGACTCAAGGGGTCTTGTATATGAAGTGTTTCTCTTAGACAATGTGTCAGTTATATGTAGATTAGCTAATTGGTGCCATATTTACATAGAAAGGTGTTGTGTTGGACTTGCCTTTCTTTCAAAATTGTGCCCAAAACCTTATGGTTTGTTGTCCCAACTATCCATAAGCTGTTTATTTTCCCAAGGAGCCAGGAAGGTGCTATTTTGTTTCTTAAGATGAAAATTTGTAACTAAAAATGGACAAAGATTAATGAACATGATGTTCCAAAAATTTAATGCCAATTTATATGTTCCAATGCTAAAGTTATCCAAAAGGTGACCTATCTTTGAAAATTCAACAAAGAAGGTGTAGTTTTGTCTTTTTCTATAAATGCAACTTCAAAGACAAGGTTGTAATTGAATTCAATAGGAGATGGATGATGAATATTAAATATTTTTTTAACTATTAAATAATTATGTAATCTCAACCCTTTGTGATGTATGACCTAGCCATTCATCGTATGCTAAGTTTCCTTGCTTCCCCTATAAAGATATTCATTTTTCCTTGTATAGTGGAGTGCTTAGGAATTTAGAGTTAGTATTTAGATAGTTTAGAGTGCTCCAGTGTTAGAGACATAAGGAATTATTGTATTCAAAACTATTTTAAAATCAATACAAGAAGAAGCGTTGATTTTGGTGTTTTATAGATTATTTAAATTGTTTTTCATGGTTCCTTTTCAAAAGTTAGATAAAGTTCAGTTGCATTGATGATGAAGTGTTTGGATAACTGATAGATCTTTGTCTCATAACATTTGTGTCTTGATGATTGTAAGTTACTTTGCATGGTTATTTTGTGCTTATTTTGAATTCAGTTCAATCATGAATATTTACTTAAGTTGCACCAAATTTGGGGTATTGAATGAATGTTTGCAATTTGAAAATATCTTGTTTCTATTGAATATTGCACTATTTTTTAGTATTATGAGTATATCTCTGATTAAATGGAAATTAGTTTGTTGGAAGGATCCGTCTATTTGTAGCATTGAATCATTATTGTAGTTGTCCATAGGAATTTCTATCCTTTTCCTTTCTCACCCTAATCTTTTGAAATTTATTTGAAGCTAGAAATTTAGTTCTCGGATTAGCATCAAGTTTATTGTCAAAACAAATGATCATAAGAATTTTCAAATTTTAGATCTGAAGATATATTTAGGGTTTTTACATTTCATTCAAATCTATCTAAAACCCTCATTAGCTTTCCAGTAAGTAAACATAAGGCCTTCTTGTGAAAAAAAAAATGAGTTATACTATTGAGTTATTTTGCAAGTCAAGACCTAACAATCAAAGCCTTGGAGTAGTCATTCTACGAGTTATTGGGTTTTGATTTACTTTCAAGGGAGATATGATACATAGTATTTTATCTAATTTGTGTGTAAAAACAACCATCAATGCCTGTATCCTCTACGGGAAAATTTCTTACCATCAACAATCTATGGATGATACTATGCTCCTTCTTGCCCCTTCTATTAAGGAAGATAGAGTTATCAGGGATCTCATTGGAGATTATAAAAATGGTCAAGGATACAAATTAAATAGAGAAAAATCTAATGTTTTCCTCCTCAAATTTAAAAATTGAGAACAAAACTTCTTTTGTAGATGTCTTTCCTTTAGAAAAATTTGTTTTCCAAACTCTTATTTGGGCTTTCCTCCTTTTATTGTAAGGAACATAAATCATCTTCGAGTCTTTGTTTAGGAAAGATTTAGTAATATCCTAAAGGGTTGGAATGGTAGTAACTTCCCTTTGAAGGTGATCTTTCAAGTTATTCCTATCTATAGGTTGTCTTTGATGATTTATTCAAGGATAATTAGATCCAAAATCAGTATTTCCATGAAAAAATTATTTAGTGATAGAAAACAACACTTTGAGTATCCACTCATCTCTTGGGATTAGATTTATGATAATATTAGTATTAGAGGTATCAGTCTCAATAATACTAGGCTCTTCAACCAATCCTTGGTGGCTAAGGTTGTTTGGAGCTTTATAACCAATAAATTGACATCTGGGGATAATATCTAAAAGATAAGTATCTTCTTGGGAAAAACCACTATGTATACTTTCAAATGAAGATATCCTAAGGGGATATATTATTTTGAAGGAATGGATGAGGTTAAACATCTTGAAGTTCTATGTGGCTTTAGAATATCTATAATGGTCATAGATCTTCAAGGATAACTATTGGCTAAGTCATAAAACTTTTAAAGAAGACAAAAGCTCAATAGGCTTGTAACCCATCTCAAGAATAATTGGGTTGTAAAGGTTAAATACTATTTGAAGGAATATGAAGAAGTGTATGGTATCTATTGCAAAAATTCCTAATGTAATTAATGAAGCTTAGTAATGGATCTCATCTCTTCTTCAAGGTTTCAAACTAATCTAGACCTACAAAATAGTACTTATTACATAAGTTTAGGTATTATACTTGTATTTAATTCATCAGTGAAGGGGAGGTATTACTCAATACCATTTCTCTTGAGTGAGGATTTAAAATTCCAAGATCTAGGCCAAGGCCAAATTCTTCCTCTAGCTAAATAATTATACTAAGATACTCACTTGGGATTTTCTCAAGGAGGGTTTCTCAAGACCTAGTAGGTATTTGGTATGCTTAATCCAATAAAATGATTATACTCATCTAATCCCATATTGTGACTATGTAATTTAGGTATATAGGACCTTTTTGATAGTTTCAACCTTCAATAGGTGATTAAAATATCCTTTAAAGATTTATATGATTCTTGATCATGAAAAATTAATATAAACACTCTTAAAGAGTTAGAAACTTGGATCCAAGTCTAATATATTGAAAGATGTAGCTTGAAATAAACAATCATCTTTTCAACTATAAAGGAAAGAGCTAGAATCAAACGCGGAAAGAAATTTTAGTTTCTTTCCCTAATTGTATGACCACTTTAATAATCATTAAATCCAAGGAATCAAATATTGGAGAAATGACTATTTTTAGCTATTTTTAGGAACTAATCAGATATCATAAAATAATTTTATTCCCTTAAAAACTATCTCCAAGAAGGAATCTAGGAAATTTTACCATCTATTTGAATGGACCAAATTAAATTTTGATTCAATTCTTCCAATAAAATATGTGTTCCTCTAGGGAAGGAGCTCTTGCTAGGAATTATAGGGGATGCCTTTCTTTTTGAGACTTAATTTACTAGAATTAAACCAAATAACATAATTAAAATTGAAGGCCTCATTTTTATCTCAACTTAGGAGCTTAACCTGGGGATCATAATATAGATATTAAGTTGATTATTGGCATAATCATCAATGAAATATTAAATAGGAACATTCACAATAGGTATATCAATGAAATCTTATTAGAAGCTACGATATTGTTTAGTATGTTTAAGTGACTTTTGGTTTTTACATGCTAGAAGAGAATAAAATAAAACTACTAATTGGTTGGAAGATCTTAGTTTGAAGGAACATTCCCACTTCTTTATTCAAGTTGGTGACAAATGTAAAGGAGTTGAGACCTTCCAAGAAAATTCTTCCCTTAGCAGTAAGGACAAACATTTTGATTAGTCTTCTTAAATTTACTTTCTTGTTATGGAAATGCTTATATTTTTTTTGTTAGGATTTTTTTTGGTAATCTAATTTCAAATTTTCTTACATTGGAATAATACTTTCTAACTTTATATGGTAGAAAATTTATTTTGATGAGAGGAATTAAATTTCTATTTTATTTTAGGTCAAAGATAAGCAATTACATATGAAAGTTTCTTTTTTATTATTGATTCGTGTTAAAATAGATAATTGTCATTATTCTTTTTATTTTTAGGAAATTGGTACCAAAACAAAATTTCACACATCTAAACTAGAAGTTAAGTTTATTCTATTTTTTGATGAGTTCATTTAGAAACAACATTTTAAAAGAAAGTTAATAAATTTTGAACTTAATGTGAAAGCAATGGTTCAAGGTTAACTTGGATTGCTACTAAAACCCACATGTATCTTTAATTATCTTTTTGTGCAAATAAATTTCATATACAAGTTTCTTCTTAATTGGCACACAGTTTAAAGAAATTACTAGGATTTCTTCACTTATATGTTAATTACCTATCTTTTTGAGTTCTACTTGACTATTCTTTATTTTACTCTTCATTGTTTTGTAAAAATATGATTATAAGGAGTATCCTAGGCTTAGAAACAATCTTGCATCAATCAAAAAAAATTCTTGGTGACACTAATAATCCAATTACCAAACTTTCCTTGGCCCTAGATGCAATCCTGTCTAACTTGACCAATTGAATTAATAATGGATCCATGAATACCAAATTTTTCTCATGAACTTCCATTATGTTTGTCATTCCAGTTAGCATCTCTTTAAATTCTTCTAAGTCTTAGACATACACGAAGAGCTCTAGAGTCTCCATTTCTCAAGCTCAATTTTTCCCTTCTATGTGCAAGCCTTCCCATTTTCATACAAAAATGTTGGAAATCCATTATCCTCACCCTTCTATTTGAAGAATCTTTAGCAAGCATGTACATTAAATATTGCACCCCAAAATGCAAATTCAACTTTACAACTTCATTTTTTTCATTCTTATTTTAAAAACTTGAAATGCCTTTTTGTAAATGGAAAATTATAATGCTAAAGCCTTGGAAAATTGTTGCAAATAATTAGTAGAATCTAGCAAATTAACTTTGTATGAAATATTTAAACAAGGTACATCTCGTATCATAACTTGATATGTTGGTTGATGTTATATATATTGTTATGTTGGAAAAGGAGAACTAGGAGTTTGAGTCCTAGTTTCAATGCCTTTTCCAAATGTGGTTTTGGGGGTAAATGTGGGATTCACCTCACCAAAATATTAAAATTTGGGGAATTTAGATCTACATAAGAGTTATTATTGACTGTCCAACAACCAATCTACCCTTGGATCTGAATTCTGGTGGATGATTGAGGGTTTTGAATTGAAAATGTAATGATGCAAGTGATTAACTATGAAAATGCACTATTATGAGATAAAAATAGACAAATTGAGAAGTGACAACCAAAATTGAAGACTAGAAATGAGCAGAGAAGATATTGATGCACCTCTTATTTAAATTTGGGCTTGATCTGGGTGGACAAGTGCGCCAACGACTCCCTAGACTGGGGATCTGAAACCAAAAACTAACTTCATAAGCCTTAGGTCCCTAGTCATGCTCATCACCTTCAAGGATTGATTGTAATTTGACTTGATTTGACTTGAAGACTTATAAGCATTAGTACCCACAAATAAAATGCATGCATAAACATGAACAAACTCACATAAAACTTGACATGATACTTGAATGATGAAATATTGCAATAATTTTGCTACTTTTGCTCTTGACTGCTCTTGAATTGATTTTTGAAGTATAGTGGTTTCATTTCAAAATTGCCCGATAATCCTTGTTCCATTAAAATTTTGAAAATACTATGTATTTATATGCAATTAGTCTAATTTCCCAAAAAATAAATCTCGATAGTCAACAATTAGGATTTGAATTTCAAATAGTAAATTACCGACACTGACATATTTAAATTTGGGGCCATTTTAAGAGGTCAAGGGTTCAATGCGCCCTTGACCAGATCCCACTTTTTTTGGGATCCAAAGTTTTGGTGGAAAAATATTAATTGTATACTTGGATCTTGCATATTTGATTTTTTGATAAATGATAAAATGAGCCATGGAATGCATAATTTAGGAAATTAGGTGCATAATTGGGTCCAAGAATGTAGAGGGAGCAAAACCTAGTGTGAACTTGTCAAGGGTGACAATTTATGACACTTTATATATATATATATAATCACAATGCAATTTATGTTGGTGTTGAGAATGGGGTTTTTTAGTGGGCTCAACAAATTGAACTTTATTTGAAAATACTTTAAAGATGAAAAACATTACTAATGTGGCTTCTTGAGTATTGGCCCATTTGGGGCTTCTGAAACATCTGACAATTGATCTCTTATATAGTACACAGATCTCAACATCACCTCCAATGTATCTTTTGATAACTACGACTTGATCTTTATTTCTTTGGATGAAGGCTTTGTGTAATCTAGAAGCTTTAATACAGGGGCATCTTCATTCTTCTTGTGACTCAATTTAACATATCACTATAGATCCAAACCCCTGATCCTTTAATAGAGTTACTAAATTGAGAGATGTTTTTGGCATAACGTTTCTCTTATTTAATGTCAATGTAGATTTATTTGTGCTATGCAAAGTATCATCACCAATGATGTTATCTGAAGGCCACTAATAACTCTCTAGCCTTCTAATACTTTTCATTGAAAATTCATATTCATTATCAGTCTTTCTTGTTTATTTTTGTTGATTTCTCTATCAAGTTTTACCATTACAAGACTTTACATTCTTAGTGTTGGATAATGAAAACAACTAAAACAATAAAACAAAAATATTATCTTATAAAAATCTAAATTTTTCTTAAGAGATCATTCATAATTTCCTTAAGGGAAAAATCTATTTTTTTCTAAGTTTGATTGTAGTTGTTATCTTGGAGATATTAAATATATCTCTTTGTATCATTTAATGGAAAACTATAATTTGAATAGAAGCAACTGCATAAAGAGTAATCAACTTCTCTGAGCAATAAGAATATTGATACTTTTCCCTATGGATCTTTCTTTGTCATATTGTCAATGTTTTACCATGTAAATCCACATCTTGTTAAATGCTATTATGTTATTCTATTCTATTTTCTTATTTATTTATTAACAACTAAATTGTGTTGTAATATTATTTTAATTTTATGGGTTTACGTTTCCATTTACGCAACAAATGGTATCAGAGAAATTATTTTGTAGTGTCTTGTTGGAAGTTTTTGGAGTTTGTCATTGATATGTCTACTAACAACATGAGTATGTGGTGTAGGAGCACCCATAGGTTGCCATAGGTTGTTTAGAAGGTCATGTCTTGGACAACTTTGTTTAGGCCAACTAATCAATCTAAGTGTGTTCATTTGTGTGTGAGCCTTAGTGGAATTTTTGATTGAGTATTGATCAGATTAAGGTCATGTTGACCATAGAATAAGTGTCTTTGGGTTTTGGCTTCAAAGGAGGTTTTAGACCTTTTAGGAGTTTTTTTTCAAATTTTTGAAAATGTTGCTCAGTTGAAGCTACAAGCGGCCAAGGAGAGCCCAAAGAAATGCATAACTGATTTGGTGACCTATTTAGGGGTGGCCTTGACATGGGAGTCAAGTTGGAAGCATTTGAGATTGTTTGAAGTTTTGAATTCTAAAGAAAACAGTGGTGATTTTGTGTGAATTTCTGGTTTTTGCTTTGAAGTAGTGTTTCAATGGATTAATGTTGGCATTGTAGTTTGTGTAGGATGTAGAGTAATTTTCTTCAATAATTGTGTGGCAATAGATAGCTAGTTTGTTCACTTTCAA
Source organism: Sequoiadendron giganteum (assembly GCA_007115665.2). Lineage (NCBI taxonomy): Eukaryota > Viridiplantae > Streptophyta > Pinopsida > Cupressales > Cupressaceae > Sequoiadendron > Sequoiadendron giganteum. Next base: position 465,598,800 of record CM021101.1, on the reverse strand, counting down.
GCATTGTTTGCAATTGGTTTGGTTTCCATATTGTTGTTGGTCTGAACCAGATAGTTTTTGAAGAATGGAGGGTTAGTTCACTTTCCCACCGTACAAATTGTATGGCCCTTTGGGAATTGTGACTAGAATCCATGGATGTACACATAGTAGGGTTAGGAGTCTTTGACAGTACCAAAGCCACTGAGGAAGTCTTCTCCTAGGCAAGCCAGGGAAGTGTCCGGCTAGGGAAGACCAAAGTGCAAAGCACTTGATTTTCAGGGGTGTCAATTTTATGACAATTTTCCTTTTGGAGAGGGAATATGTGAGGCTTACCAAGCTATGATAACAAGGAGGAGACTCCACCAATCCATCTGGTGAGGGAAAGACTTGACAGTTTGCAGTGAAGTCAGAAAAAAGGGCTTAAAAAGGCCTAGTTTTGGCCACTTCCAGATTAGAGCTTTGTACGGCCAGTTGAGGCCCAAGGCCCCAATAATCTTTGAGTGGTGGGCATAAGAACCAGGAATCCCAAGAAAAGATTAGGGGTTACTTGGAAGAACCTTGTGGAAAATCCTGATCCCTCAGAGAAGCAAACCTAGGTTCTAGGCCTAATAGAGGGGTTTGGTGAAAGCGACTAGAAGATGGAGTTAGGTGGATCCCTAATGACCTTGCTAGGAAGGATTAAAGTCTTTGAAAGCACCTCCACACCTTTGTAAAACTAAATTTAGGAATTTGAGGTTTAGTAGCCTTTAGGGTGGATTAAGGGCTAAGACAAGTGTTCAAGATAGCACCAAGTTAGACTTGGAGAGTGGAACTTAATTGATAGGTAGGTTGGCAAGGAGAACCAGGGGACCCTAAGAAGTAAAAGGTCCTATAGGTTGCAAGTGGTGGAGAAAGACACCCTAGAGGTCTTGCAAGCAAGACCTAGAGCATGAATCAGTGATTGATTCATCCAACCTCCCTATCAGATTGGTATCAGAGCAACAAAAGATTTGGGACTGACTATTGTATGTCAAAGATTGAGTCTAGTGGTTCTACAACCATGGTGAAAAATATAGAGTTGGCCAAGAAGGTCGAAGATCAAGAGGAAGACAATAGGCTATTGAGGGAAAGAATAGCCCAACTTGAGCAAGCAATGAGTAATGTGCAAACCAAGATCGATGAGGTTAGTGATAAGTTGGAAGGAAGGGTACCCAAGAGTGAAGAGGTTGCAGAGGAAGACAAGATCCCTGAACCTGACCCTGTTTTGCAAGAAGAGCCTTTCTTGAAGGCATTGAAAGCTATGAGTGGAAAAGCACTTGAAGGCATACCACTATTTAGTGGGAAATTGGAAGCTGATCTAGTCATGGATTGGATAGAGGGAATGGAAAACCATTTTGAGTGTGATGGAGTCATTGAAGCACATAAGGTAAAGGTGGCCAAATCAAGATTGAGAGGTTCTGCCTTGACATGGTGGAAGTTCATTCAGACAGAGAGAGAAAAGGAAGGCAAGAAACCTATTTCCACTTGGAAGGGAATGGTTTCCAAAGTGAGAGAAGCATACATGCCAGATGATTATGAGATTCAGCTGCATAAGAAAAGGCAGAGCTTGAGACAAAGAGATCAAGATGTGAATTCCTATACTGAGGAATTTCAAAAACTTTGTATGAGGTCTAATGTATCAGAGGATGAAATTCTTAAGGTGGCTAGATACCTTAACGGCTTGAAGTGGAACATTCAAGAGGAGATGACTCTTCTAAGTCCCAAAATAATGCACCAATGCTATCAACTGGCTATAAAGATTGAAGAGAGGAGTAAGAGGAAACAAGACCGGGCTTCCAAGAGCAAAGGAAAAGGCAGAGATCAAAGAGGACATAGAGGTGGTTACCAAGGTAGAGGAGCTGAACAAAGAAATCAGGGAGAGTCTAAACTCACAGAGCATGGAAGTGAAACAACTTCTAGAGGAGGTTATGGAAGAGGTAGAGGACCTCAAGGAGGTTCAAACAGAGGAAGAGGAGCAGGCAGAAGTAAATCATATTTTACTAGCATGAAGTTTTATAATTGTGGCCAAGTAGGACATCCTGCTTATAAGTGTCCGGAGAAAGCATCTTCTTCAAACACAGAGAAGAGAGTAGCATATGCTCAAGAAGACACTATGAGTGTCAAGTCACCAGAGGTCAGTCACATTGAATCAGAAATGGGGGAGAACTTGATGTTTAGAAGGGTTCTAATCAGACAACCAGTCAAGGAAGAGCCAAAGCAAAGGAGAGCCTTATTCGAGGTAAGATGCAAAATACTTGGAAAGGTGTGCAAGGTTATAGTGGATTCAGGATCTACTGATAACATTATCTCAAAGGAAGAAGTGAGGAAGTTGAAATTGGAGGAGCCCCATACTAATCCTTACAAGGTGACATGGTTGAATAAAGGGCAGAGTGTTCTTGTCAATGAGTAGACAACGGTGGAGTTCTCCATTGGAGGGTACAAAGACAAACTGATTTGTGATGTGTTGCCTATGGATGTATGCCATTTCTATTGGGTAGGCCATGGGAGTATGACAGAGGAGCCATCTATGATGGAAAGGAGAACACCATCTCATTTAAGAAGGATGGTAAAACATTCAAGTTGCAGTCATTGTTGGAGGAAGGAGAAGGACAGTCAAAGACCCCTAGTGTCTTGTTAAGCAGTGGCAAGGAGTTTATCAATACTCTCCAACAAGGAGGTGAAGGATATGTTGTTATGGTGCAACCCAAGGAAGAAGACAAGACCAAGAAGACAGTCATACCAGGAGCAGTCCAGAAGTTGCTTGAACAATTCAAAGACATAGTCAGTGATGGAACACCAACAACCTTACCTCCAAAGAGAGCCATCAGTCATCAGATTGACTTCATACCAGGGGCTTCATTGCCAAACAAAGCAACTTACAAGCTCACACTAGATCAAAACCTAGAAGTAGCTAGGCAAGTGCAGGAGTTGTTAGACCAAGGACTAATCAGGAAGAGTATCAGTCCGTGTGCAGTACCAGTGGTCTTAGCAACCAAGAAGGGTGGTGAGTGGAGACTATGCACCTACTCTAGGGCTATAAATAGGATTACAATTAGATATAGGTTCCCTATTCCTAGGATTGAGGATTTGATGGACTGTCTTAGAGGAGCTTAGTACTTCACCAAGTTGGATCTCAAGAGTGGATACCATCAGATTAGAATCAAAGATGGGGATGAGTGGAAGACATCCTTTAAGATAACTGATGGGTTGTATGAGTGGAGAGTTATGCCATTTGGCCTCTCAAATGCCCCTAGCACATTCATGAGGCTCATGAATGAAGTGCTTAAGGATTTCACAGGGATATTTGTGGTGGTGTATCTAGATGATATACTCATCTTTAGTAAGACAGTAGAGGAACAAATGAAGCATGTGGAGATGGTTCTTACAAGATTGCAGGAGGAGAGGTTAGCCATCAACCTAGAGAAGTGTGAGTTCTTCAAACAAGAGCTTGTGTATTTGGGGTTTGTAGTATCCCAAGGATCATTTAAGATGGACCCAAGCAAGGTGGAAGCTATCCTAAGTTGGCCTACACCAACCACTAGGACAGAGGTAAGGAGTTTTCACGGGTTAGCTCAGTTTTATAGGAAGTTTATAAGGAACTTTAGTGGCATATGTGCACCAGTACTTGATACAATCAAAGGTGGCCTAAAGACTAAGTTTAAATGGACTCTTGAAGCTAAGAAGGGTTTTGAGAAATTGAAACAAGAAGTGGCAACTCAACCCATCCTTTTATTACCTAGTTTTGATAGGCTATTCACAGTGGAATGTGATGCCAGTGGAATTGTAGTAGTAGGAGTACTAAGCCAAGAAGGCAAGCCTATAGCTTTCTTTAGTGAAAAGCTCAATGAAGCTAAAAAGAAGTATTCTACCTATGACCTAGAACTATATGCTCTAGTGCAATCTCTTAGAAAGTGGAGACATTATCTCCTACCTAAGGAGTTTGTTGTGTTTACAGATAACCAGGCACTTAGCTACATCAACACACAAGAAAAGTTGAGCAATAGACATTTGAAATGGATGGAGTACCTCCAAGCCTTCACCTTTACCATCAAACACAAGAAGGGACAGTTAAACAAGGTGGCAGATGCACTAAGTAGGAGGTTGCTAACAGTGCAAGAGATTCAATTCAAAAGCATTAGGATAGAGAGTTTCAAGGATCTCTATGGAGAAGATGAAGACTTCTCGGAGGCATACAAGGTATGTTCTGATTTTGAAAATCACTTTCATAGTCAATTTTTAGAGTATACATTGCAGAGTGGAATTTTGTTCAAGGGGAATCAGTTATGTGTTCCAAAAGGATCAATGAGAGAGAATATCATCTAGGAGAAGCACAATGGTAGTCTTAGTGGTCATTTTGGTATCAACAAGACAATGGAACTAGTGCAGAGGTTCTATTATTGGCCCAAGTTGCCAAGGGATGTCAGAAGGTATGTGGAACAGTGTGTAGTTTGTATGAAAGCCAAGGGGGGAGCTAGCAATGTAGGTTTGTATCAACCTCTACCCATTCCCAATAGACCATGGGAATGTATTAGCATGGACTTTGTGGTAGGACTCCCTAAAACTAAGACAGGGTTTGATAGTGTCTATGTGGTGGTAGATAGGTTCAGTAAGATGAGTCACTTTATTCCCTGCAAGACCACCCATGATGCTAGCTATATTGCTCACCTTTTCTTCAAAGAGATTGTGAGGATCCATGGATTTCCATTGAGCATTGTCTCAAACAAGAATGTGAACTTTATGAGTCATTTTTGGAAAACTCTATGGAGAAGATTAGGTAATAACTTGTCTTTTGGATCAGCTTCCCATCCTCAGACCGATGGACAAATTGAGGTGATTAATAGAGTGTTAGGTAACCTTCTAAGATTCCTAACCAAGGAGTATGGACAGACATGGGACATGGTCATATCACAAGCTGAATATGCCTACAATGACAGTGCGAGCCGAACCACAAGCAAAAGTCCTTTTGAGATAGTCTATGGAATGCACCCAAGAGGTGTGTGTGAGCTTAGAGATATAGGAGCTATGGATCATAGGAGTGGCCATGCAGAGGATTTCTCTCAGAATATGAAGGAGATTCAGGAGCAAGTGAAGAAGATAATCACAGAGGCTACTCACAAGTTGAAGACTAAGGTGGATATGTCTAGAAAAGATCTCCAATTTGCAGTAGGGGACTATGTCATGGTCCATCTCAATAAATCTAGATTGCAGAAAGGAGCACCGACTAAGTTGCAGATGAAGAGAGTGGGACCATGTAAAGTGTTAGCTAAATATGGAAAGAATGCTTACAAGGAGGAGCTTCTTGCAGACTTAGGTATTTCACCAGTGTTTAATGTAGCTAACCTAATCACGTACAAAGGACCAGTGACTGATATGGATCAGAATAGTAGGGATGTCTTGGAGGATGTGAGTAATGTAGTCTTACCACCTAAAGACAAGCTGCAAGCAGAGAGGATCTTGGAATCAAGAGTGAAGAAGTCTACTAGGCACAAGGTGTACATGGAACATCTCATCAAATGGAAAGACAAACCAGAGTCTGAGGCTACATGGGTGGAGGAAGCTCAGTTCAAGACACATGGAATTGACTTGTCTCTGATCTCTCCCCACATTCCTTAGTGTTTGTGCATGGGGGGGAGAATGGTACAGGAGCACCCATAGGTTGCATAGGTTGTTTAGAAGGTCATGTCTCATACAACTTTGTTTAGGAAAACTAATAAATCTAAGTGTGTTCATTTGTGTGTGAGACTTGGTGGCATTTTTTATTGAGTATTGATCAAATGAAGGTCATGTTGACCATAGAATAAGTGTCTTTGGGTTTTGGCTTCAAAGGAGGTTTTAGACCTTTTAGGAGTTTTTTTTCAAAATTTTGAAAATGTTGCTCAGTTGAAGCTACAAGTGGCCAAGGAGAGCCCAAAGAAGAGCATAACTGATTTGGTGACCTATTTAGGGGTGGCCTTGACATTGGAGTCAGGTTGGAAGCATTTGAGATTGTTTGAAGTTTTGAATTCTAAAGAAAACAGTGGTGATTTTGTGTGAATTTCTGGTTTTTGCTTTGAAGTAGTGTTTTAATGGATTAATGTTGGCACTGTAGTTTGTGTAGGATGTAGAGTAATTGTTCTTCAAGAATTTTGTGGAAATAGATAGCTAGTTTGTTCACTTTCAAGCATTGTTTGCAATTGGTTTGGTTTCCATACTGTTGCTGGTCTGAACCAGGCAGTTTTTGAAGAATGGAGGGTTAGTTCACTTTCCCACCGTACAAATTGTACGGCCCTTTGGGAATTGTGACTAGACTCCATGGATGTACACATAGTAGGGTTAGGATTCTTTGAGAGTACTGGATCCACTGAGGAAGTCTTCTCCTAGGCAACCAGGGAAGTGTCCGGCTAGGGAAGACCAAAGTGCAGAGCACTTGATTTTCAGGGGTGTCAATTTTATGACAATTTTCCTTTTGGAGAGGGAATATGTGAGGCTTACCAAGCTATGATAACAAGGAGGAGACTCCACCAATCCATCTGGTGAGGGAAAGACTTGACAGTTTGTAGTGAAGTAAAAAAAAAGGCTTAAAAAGGCCTAGTTTTGGCCACTTCCAGATTAGAGCTTTGTACGACCAGTTGAGGCCCAAGGCCCCAATAATGTTTGAGCGGTGGGCATAAGAACTAGGAATCCCAAGAAAAGATTGGGGGTTACTTGGAAGAACCTTGTGGAAAACCCTGATCCCTCGGAGAAGAAAACCTAGGTTCTAGGCCTAATAGAGGAGTTTGGTGAAAGCGACTAGAAGATGGAGTTAGGTGGATCCCTAATGCCCTTGATAGGAAGGATTAAAGTCTTTGAAAGCACCTCCACACCTCTGTAAAACTAAATTCAGGAATTGGAGGTTTAGTAGCCATTAGGGTGGATTAAGGGCTAAGGCAAGTGTTCAAGATAGCACCAAGTTAGACTTGGAGAGTGGAACTTAATTGATAGGTGGGTTGGCAAGGAGAACCAGGGGACCCTAAGAAGTAAAATGTCCTATAGGTTGCAATTGGTGGAGAAAGACACCCTAGAGGTCTTGCAAGCAAGACCTAGAGCATGAATCAGTGATTGATTCATCCAACCTCCCTATCAGTATGAGCATGAGTTATATAGTATGTAGTGTTGTCATGATGCCAACATTTTATGGAGATTAATGTGCAGATCATTTGGTGAAGGATGAGTGTGTATATAGCTGATAATCCAATGTGTAGTTGCAAGAAGGTTTGATCTGATGCAAATAGTTGAAGTGAGAATTGGCTAACTGTCATAATAGTTTTTTCAATGTATATAACATTTTGTATTTTGGTTTGCATTGGTCCACCTTGAGGAATCTTTCTTCAAGTGGTTCTAAGGCAATTTATTTGGATGTTAGAGGAGTCTAAATATAAGTTTTCACATTGTTTTGTCCTCTAGTAAAGAAGTTATGAATGATAGAATACCAGGTCTACTAGTGACAGTGATTGCCAGTACAAGGTGTATGTTTTGGTGAGTCTACACTTCTCTATGGATTGGAATCTTGTCTTTTGAATTTATGGGAGTGTTGATAGGTTTTAGGTGTATCTTAACTCCAATTGGCATGAATTTTGGAGGTATGTACATGTCCATTTATGGTTGATTAGTTGGTGAATTTTGATGTTAGGTCACTACCTGTGCCAACCTAATACGATTTGAGTATTGTGGAGTTTAAATAAGTGTTGATGCATTATATGGGAGCTAATATAGGTTCATGCCAACCCACTTGAGTTTTTTAGAAGGCTTGTTTGTGATGTGAAGTATGTTTTGGGGCTGACAAGTTATATTTTACATGTTATATCTAATTAGGCTGACCTAATTGCTGTTAAAAAGGTTTACGAATGTAATGGGTATAAGTATGAATTCATTTCCGTATTGGAGAGCAATAGTTAGAAAATATGCAAGTGTAGTGGATGCAAATTGTACAAAAGTGATGCAAGTGTAGAGCAGAGTGATGAAGTGTGTTGAATCTGTGTATTGAGATTAAATGGAATTGTATTCCAACATGTTGTAGATGCATTTTTAATAGTTCATTTTCGTTGTGTTCCACCTCTCTCTTTTATCTTTTCTTCTTTCTGTGGGTAATGAGTCCTCCTATAGTTAGCACTTTTGTATTATCTTATAACTGGTTATAATATATTATGAGCTAATCCTCACCGTAGTTTTTTCCTTTTTGGGTTTTCCACGTAAAAATTTGGTGTTCATGTGTTATGTGATGTCGATGGTTGATTTCATTCTTTCCTTTCTTACTACAAATTAAATATGCTATGTGAAATGAATGTTTAAATGTTTAAGTGGTTTCAAAGAATATTGATTCACCCCCCTTCTTAGTATTTTAGGTGTTCAACAATTGGTATTGGATCTTGGTTCCTTGGAAGAAGCTTAATCACTTGGGGAATATTTTGGAGGTTGAACACATGGATCTCAAAAGATATCCTACTCCTCTAGAATAAATTCTTGTTGTTGGATTCACAGAAGAAGAGCGCATGGTTGACATGAATGGAGAACTCAAAATAGCCCTTGAAGATTTGGAAATGATTGAAAGTGAGAACAAAGATCTAAAGGAAAATTTCAAAGAAGCAGATGAATGCATTAGAAAGTTGAGAGAGAAAATCAAGAAATTTAGAGAAAGAAATAAGGAGGTTAATGAGCAATTAAAGCAAGCAAATAAAATAATAATGAATCTGAAAGTGCAAGTTGAAAAAGGAAAAAGAGTTGAAGAATGCTTGAATGCTAAGATGAAAAACAAAATTGAAGAATGTTCAAAACTTGAAGAATAAGTTGTGACCTTGAGATCAGACCATGAAAAAGCAAAGATTCATGAAGACAAATTCAAGACGAGCTCTACAAAGCTTGATGAAATGATTGCAAACTAGAAAGGAACTAAAGACATTATCTAATGCCCCTGACTTACCCACTAAGTCATTGGTATTAAATTACCAATCGAATCCATAAAGTTTGGCACCCATTTCACAATAAATTGGCATGCTAAATATAGAAGGTATCACCCTTAAAAAGCTCAATGGTTGTTTTAAATGCATTCAAAGACTTTTTTAACTGCCACTTAGTGGTTGCAACAAATAGTAAAAGTTGATGTGCCTCTTAATGGCCATCACTGTGGATTTAATGCCATGTAATTTCCTTTAATCAAACCTTTGATGGAGGCTTATATGCCTCTTGATTGTGGCATAAAAACATATTTAAATCACCTTTATTAGATACTTTTAAAAGATGATTAATCTATGATTAAGAAAGAGATGGAAGCTAACAGTCGACTACAGTCTTCTACTAGGACTAGGGTTTCTCCTAGTTCGTGCCCTTTGGGAAAGGAGTCTTAGGAACAAATCAATGATTTTTGGCTTAATGGCATTGGCAACAGAGGGAATGTTGGATGGGGAACAAAGAATGAGGCGAGGGAAGCAAAAACAAAGATCGACACGAAGAAAGTAAGCCATAGCAGAGACGGTTTTAAGTCAAACAGGAGTGATCAGTCTGCACAATGAAGCTAGAGGAGAGGGCATCCTGGTGCTCTCATAATAGGAGGTGAGGGACTTGTTAAGGGATCCAAAGTGGCTCAGACTAGGGGAAACAAATCCAGACCCTCTCAAATTTTGAAGCAATCATCTAAACTTTCAATGAGAAGGGGGGGAGGGGATTTTGCCTTACCTCAGTCATCTAGAACAATCACAGTGGAGCTAGAAGGAAAACTTGATCAAGAAGTGGCTTTTAATGAAAAAGTTTTTTCTGGGCTGTGTCTGATTGGGAGATTCAAGGGATTTTGGCCAAGCTTGATTGATCTCCACCGGTGGATTTCAAACCATTAGATGTAGGTTTTGGAAGGGTATGTTCAAATCTATCCCATGGCTAAAGGTTTTTTCATTGTTGTCTTTGAAAAGGAGCAGGATAGAAAAAAGATCCTCTGTGACTATCACTGGGATTGGGAAGAAAAATATACACTGATGTTAAAGCCATGGCATTTGACCTTTAACCCATCCATGGAAGTTTTTGAGAGGATTCCTATTTGGGTGAGACTTCCTAAATTTCTCTTACAATTTTGTTTTGATTCCTACTTGGAGGCTGTAGGGAACTCCCTAGGAATCTTTTCAATGATGGATGAAGGGTCCTCAAATCTTATGCATTCAACCTTTTCCTGGATTTTGGTGGAAATAGACGTGTTTAGGGAGCTTCCGGAAGAGATACGTTTAAAAAATTCGAAAGGTTGTTGGGTGCAACCCCTGGATTATGAAGGGATACCGTTTAGATGCAGAGTGTGCTATAAAACTAGGCATTTGGCTACTCAATGTGCTAATCACAGAATAACTAAATATGCCTCTTGGTGGAAAAATGTTGCCCCCCAGTACATTATACAATGGAGAAAAAGGAAAAGAAACAAGTGAGTTCTCAGGAGAAAGGCAGGGAAAAAGGGGGTCAGGAAGGGAAGGCATTAATGGAAGCTATTACAAGGGAGGATCAACATTAGACCAGTGAGGTCCTGCAATAGGAAGGGAGTCCGGGTGTGAATAGAGATAATGTTGTCATCAATGGAGGTGAAAAGGAGTTGAATTCCAAAAATTTGCTAGCAACACCTGAATTTTAGGAGAAAAAAAGTGCGGTGAGATCGCGAGTGAAAGAAATTGGGAAATGAAAAGCTGATGGACATAGTCAACAAGGAAGTGGGAATTTGAATGGAGATGTGGAGAGCCCCCATGACAAACCATTGGAATGATAGAAAGAGGTTGCCAGGGTGGAGGGTGGTTGGAAAACTGTTAAGGGGAAGAAAGCAAAGAAAGTAAGGAAGGCAACTTTTGCAATGGTCCTCCGATCTCAGACAAAGGGAAGACCAAATGTTGTTCCAAACTCTGGACCTATTAAAAGATCTCTCCAGGGGATGAAGGTTTTAGGATTGTTATTTAGGGCTTCATATGAAGTTTTTGTATATGATGTTGGGATACATTGTGTTACTCATGGAATTAAATGTATTGTGATTAGGTGGAAGGGTTAGGGGTTATTTTAGAGGAGCTTAGTGGTGCTGGAAAAGGGTTTTTAAATTGAAGTTGTAGTGAGAATTTCTATGTAATCTATTTTTATCATTAATAAAATTAACTTTATTACCGATAAAAAAAAAGATGATTAATCTACCAATAATTTAACAATTGTATTATATATATGTATTTCACCATTTATATATGTATATATATAATCGATTATATATCTTATATATCGTATATATACTTATATACATATAGATATATTTAATTCTTATATATATATTATATTTTATTTAACACATTTTAATGATAATTTATTTGTCTTAATATAAACAAAATTGGAAAATTGAAGAAACAATATGATTCATATATATATATCACTTTATTTTTCCTTATTGAAATAGAATAGATCAAGACTCAACAAGGTTTAACCTAACCCTTCTACTCGACTCAACCCAACATAGACAAATCACAATAATTGATTCAACGATAGGATTAGGGTAGACCTATGTGAGTTTGTGCGTCAACTTAATTAGCATAAACTTGTTATTTTTGAAGTCTATACTCATCTCTTTGTTGATACTCTCCCTCTCCCTCTGGAGGGTAAGAAATTGGTCCTACATTTCACATAGAAATCTAATCAAATAGTTAGCCTATTATTAATCACAACATCATTATAATTTTGATTCAATAACAATAATAATCATTAAAATTGAAATACATTGCATTACATTTAAAATTTCATCATAATATTGAATAACATATAATCATCATCAAATATCAAAACACATTTTAACGTAAACAATTAAAACTAATTTGTAAAATAAAATTAGGGTGTAACATCATATGGCCAAAATTAATGGGTTGTGAATAAGGGATTGAGCTCTGACAAGGTCAAGAGCCAATGGTAGTTTACTAACCTTACCAAATAGTTGAAAAATAATATTTTACCCTTCTTTTAATCTATAAACTAAAATAAACATTTTAGGCTAAAAATGACTTGAATATTGAGGTGATTAAATATATTTGCATCAATTGTCATGTCATAATGAGTTCTACACATAATGAATTTTGTCAATGCCAATATAAAAAAAGTAAAATAGGGTGAAATCAAATATGGGGCTAATAGATGACTTTGGTTGGGGATAAGAACTTTGTGGATGTAGCAAGAACCCAAAATATCTAGTGAGGGTTAGTGCCTTAAGTCCAATGGGCTAAAAAGTAAAGAAACTTAACAAAACATGACTAGAGAGAGAACCTTGACACAATAGAGATTGAAAAAAATAGACATGCCAAAAAAACATACTTCACTTTTGTAAGAGACATGACAAAATAGACATAGACTAAAACAAAGCAAACATGTACATAGTAGGGGAATCCTACTTCAAAATTATCTAAGGTGATCATACAAAACCATTGATGGGTGTAGAGAAATAGGCGCCCTTTTAGAGGATAAGATGATACCCATGTAGCCTTTGTGAATCAAAATTTCACTTGGTGATCACAAGAAAATTAGAAGGTGTTGAATACAAAACATTCATGAATAGTATGCCAAACAACCACTACTCATCAAAAATTTGTGAAGCCTCTTGGCTCTTGTTTACATTACTCCATACAAATTTATTTATAGTATGCATAACATTGAGTATATCACATACTTGATTTTAATTTTGACCATATGGATTAGAAGTAATCAAGCCATGAATTGGACATTCTATGCACAAACTGGAAAGTGTAGCAACCCTTGCAAGTACTATTGATAAATCTATAGAACTATCATTAAGAACAATATCAATATCCTTTTTTGCTACCAAAACCTCAAAAAATACATCTGGTACTAGTTACATGTTTCTTTATGATTGTCAATTCCAAAATCTTGAGCTAAGATAACTTTATCCTTTTGAATAACTTGAATGAGGTTATCTTCACAATAAAAATCACCAGTTGATATTTTAATACAACTTCTTGTCACAAGCCTCCTACAAGATGAATCTTCTTCATTAATTTCACTTAGTTGATTATCATCCATGTCTCTTTCTTTCAATGTTTAAGATATAATCCTATTAGAAAATAATAAACAATAGTTTGAGTCTTGAATTTCCTATTCAAAGTTTTATTTTGATAACTCCATGACACATGTACCATTCATTTTATCTTTTCCATAAGAGAATTCATTATATAACCTCTCAAGATATTTATTCAAAACAACAAGGTTATGAAGTTGTGAATTAGATTTATAAGCATTATTTCCTTAAATTACACTTATGATCTTCTATTAGAGGGAAGTTTTCATTTCCAAAAAACTCATTATCTAATGATGATATATGATGAGAGGAAAATAATATTTATTTCTCCCTTGATCTTGATTTGTTGATGTGCTTTTGTTTGTGAATATAAAAGAATCAAAAAATATATCTTTATCACATAGGTAATCACTGACCATTATGTTCATATCTCGACCACAATATTAAATATTTATAATATAAATAGAAATGTATGCTAGCATGGGGTCATAATTGTGAAAGGATAATTATTCCCTTTGGGTTGCAATCATCCCTGGAAATAATTTAGGAGAAGGTAAAATTAATAACTTTTCATCTTGAATTTGATCAACGGATGAGGCCTCTTTCAAATTGGGCGAAGGAGTAAGAGTGGATTTTTATCCATAAAGGAAGTCATCACCCAAGGATTCCAAACACCAACTAAGGATGAAGATATTGTGAATATGCAAATCTAACTGAACCTCATGCAATTGTGTGCAAATTCTTCCTAACTTCTTAGCTTTATTAAATTTTATTTAATGCTATCATTCTAAAAAAAATCTTCCAAAACTTGTGAGATGATGAGTCCATACCTTTAATTTTATCAACTAGGTCTTTGTTAGGATTAGGGTGTCTCAACCTTTGCAAGTTCTAGCATTGATTTAATTATTTAATTATTTATTTTAGCCCATGTTTTATGTTCATATAATGGTTTCATTTTGTGGGACCTACTTTGGTGAGGTGATAACCTGCATGGCAGGTGACTAGAATGACATGCATCCTAAACTAGAGGAGATAGGCATCCCACTTCGTGGACCCACTATGAAGCTAAATTGATGAATTGTGTCATGTTGTAAGAGTTATTATGATTTATTATGATAGATTTGATGACAAAATTATTATATGACATATTGTGATAGTGTAAGAGGAAAGTATGGCTGATTAATGATAGGTGTGCCCCATTTGATGTAGGTGTCTATGCATGCAAGGGGTTTGTATGGATGTAGGCACGTTTCATGTTTAGGAGGTGTTATGCATGTTGAGTGAGGTATTAGAATTAGAAAATCCTATGTGATATTGGACCTAGTCATGACAATTCTTTACATGCAAGGGTGTTGCATGCATGTAAGAACTTTGCATGTCAAGGATAATTGTTACAAGCATGAAAGTGTTGGATCTTTGCCATGTGGAAATCCCTAACATCCACCTATTGATGTCTCCTATTTTCATTGTAAATTATATATACTGGATACTTGTTTATTTTGTATTAGATTATCAAGTTGTTTGTAGGTATCATTATGTTGCCAAATTCACTCCAAAAATCTTGTCGTTGTTAGAAGACCCCTGATAAGAAATTTTCTCTAAGACCATATTGTAACCATTTTTTTTATAGATAATACATTGAGCTATGATTTTGGAGTGTGGGTTTTTTAATCCTGAAAGGGTTTCCCTTGCAAAAATTTGGTGTTATGGTTTTATTAATATTTTGAATATATATTTATGTTATCTGAATGTGTATCTTCATATTGTAACTATTAAGGATTTTAAGAAAAAACACATTATCTCCCCACTTATATTGGTATAGGAAGCTATTTTCACTTACCTTGTTTCCTTTTAGTCTTCTAATATGACTGATAAAGGAGAAAGAAAAACATCTTCAACACATAGTAAATCTTCATCTAAAGCTTTAAGACAATAGTTTTAAATAAAGACATTAGGAGACCCTTCTTACTGCACCTTTCCTTCTCTAAGTTTGGGATGCATACTTGTCAAAATATGTTTGAGGATTCATTTTCAAATTGATTTTCATCCTCTCTTCCAAGCAAGTCAATGAAAAATGTTGTCCACTAGCTTCTAAAGAAACTATCTCATTTTCTTGATCACTTGGGTAGACTTTTATTTCATTCTCATTTTCTTCACTACATAAATAATACATCTCAATATTGCTTTATTTTTTGTGTCTATTAGTTTTAAAGCATCTTGCTATAAGCATCTTGCTATTGTGGGAGTGTTCGTTTATTGGTGATCATAGCATCATCTCCTTCAATGAGGTTAGATTTATCATAAAAATGAGAAAGTAAACAAACCTCATTTCCATCCCTTTCTTTGATCTTTTGTAATGTTTGAAACAAAGTGAGATGTATTTCTCTAGCTTGGAAATCCATACTACCATATAAGCTTTTCAAGAAGCTCACTTGCACAAGATTATCATGTACTTGATTTTCTTGAGATGTATACATAGATGAATCATCTTTATCTTCATCACTGTCACCATCAACTACTAATTTAGGGTATCATGACTACTTCATATATTTTTCTTGATATTAGTTACACCTCATTATTTTAGGTTTTATCTTCAAACAGAGTCACCAATCTCTATTTCAGGGGAGGTACCTTTTGATTTTTGGAGAATAAAGATGCACTGGTAGTTCATATCCCCAGTAGAGTTTCCAAAAATCTATTAGTTTAGAGATTTGTCATTGTATTTTTACCTTGAAAAATGATCGTAAATCACCCAACAAACAAGAATAAACAAACAGATAGTTGAACAATTTGTTTTTACTTAACAATTTTCCTGTGAATTTTGGAGGTACAAATCCCTCATATGATAATATTTTAGTTTTTAAGGGTATGATTTTAACCAAAAATTAGGAAAGGTAGGTAAATTGAAATAGAATTATGAAATATATAACTACAAAGAAAGAAGAATGAACACAAAGATGCACTCCATAAGAAAATTTTATTAAAAAAGAAAAGCATGTAACTAGGGATAATTGAATGCAATCTAACATCAAAAATATACATTCACATAGGCTCAAGTGACACACAAATCAAATGATAACCTATAATTATATTCCATATGCATGAAGAAAATATCTATGTGAAAGAGGAAAATAATTGAGTTCATCACATGACAAAATATTCAAATAAATGATTATGAAATGAATATCCGAACAATTAACAACATAAATAAATTTATTCTAACTCAAAGACCGACCATATCATTCTTTATTTTACTCTCCATAATAAAAGAGTTCATAGACTCTTTCTTTCATATACAAGATCGGAAAATTAATTCTCTTTTCCACCCAAGAGTTGTTAAGAATTCGCTAAAACTCCTTTTTTACAATTCCAAACTTTCCATTTATAACCTTTCTTATCTCATAACTAATATTTTGTAAATCCTATTTATTATTTTATAAATTACTTTGAAAGTAACCTTTGGAATTCTAGCAATCCCTCTAATAATCAATATTTGCATTAGTATTAAATACAAATAACCACAACTACTCACTAACTCCTGTATAAATTGTTTGATTAATAATTGCCTTATCCACAAGCCAAAATTATGATGTAAATTGTCTCATATAAACTGTTTGATTACCAATTGCCTTATCCACAAGCCACAATTTTGATTCACATGACTGGGTTGAGTGGAGAGCATCACAATGGGCTATGTGGATAGTTATATAATGCAGAACTTTTGGTATATACTAGATATATCCATGTCAAGGCCAAAGTTATGCAATATCCCAAAGCGATTGGATTTTTTGCAATTGTCTCACAAAATAGACTACATCCATGAGAGCATGAAAGCTTTGCATCCTAACCAAGGCAAAATTTCTACAAAACCATAAATTGAGGGTAACTAGACCACTAACAAGGGAGGCTATTTCAAGTTGCAATCTCAAGACTTGATCATTAAACCCAATTTCACTATAAAAAACTAACTTCCCAAAACTATTCATAGGAAAAATCATCAAGCACTTAAACACAAGATCAAGAAGTATGATCCAAACTGATTAAAAGAACAAAAACAAAAAAAAGGGTCCTCATTTTCAATGAGACATGTGTGCAAGACACAACAATACCTTAAAACCCTTTAAAGTACTCCTATTATTGAGAAATCTAATAAATGATCCTAAAAATTTCATCACAAGAATACAAAGATAAGGATAAAGAATATCATCTTAATTAAGTCTCAAAGAGGCTAAAACGAAACATTCAAAAGAATCATTGACCAACATTAAGAATCCTCCAATATAAATTCTCTAATTTAATCTAAAATCAAATTTCTTCAAAATTAAAAAAAAAAATGTAATTGACTCTATTGTAAGCGTGAGAAATGTCAAATTGATAAGCATGCCTTTTTCTATTGCTTTAATTCAAAGAGTGCATCTACTCATAAATGGTGAGAATAACAGACTTTGTAAAACTATAAAATGCAAACAATTTATAAATAACAGACTTTGTAAAACTATAAAATACAAACAATTTATAAATAACAGACTTTGTAAAACTATAAAATACAAACAATTTATAAATAACAGACTTTGTAAAACTATAAAATACAAACAATTTATAAATTACAGAATTTATTTTATCATAAAAAATATAAACGCTTAGTTTTCAACGAATCAGAGTTGCGCAGGGGAAGCGTGGTGGGCCCATAACCCACAGGTCCCAGGATCGAAACCTGGCTCTGATATCAAACGACGGTCAACTATGGCTTCCGTTAATTTTTTTATCTTTAACACTGTTTTAAAGTAATTATGCAACCGTATATTTAAAGGCAAATTCCTTGAAATTTAAGGCTGCTTGGCGAATAAGCTGGGGCAAAGCGTGAGAGTGATAAGGAGCATAAATTCCTACCACAACGTAAGCTAAACAGATCAAATCACCATGTTTGGAGTTCCTACTTTATTCGAGATTTTCATAATTATTATTAATATTGATTTGCACAATGGATTTATTATGGGATTTTGATAATAATCTTATAGCTGACTAATGTTCTGCATGATAAGTGGTATATTGATTATTTATTATCGGTTTTGTATGTAGGCGAGTGTATATGAAGTAGAATGACTCAAGGGGTCTTGCATGGGTCTTGCATCTGAAGTGTTTTTCTAAGAAAATGTGTCATTTTTATGAAGATTAACTAATTGGTGTCGTATTTACACATAAAGGTATTGTCCTTGACCTACCTTCCTTTGAAAATTGTGCTCAGAGCCTCATGGTTTGCTATCCCAACCATTTCCATAAGCTATTTATTTTCCCAAAGAGCCAAGAAGGTGATGTTTTGTTTCCCAAGATGGAAAGTTGTAACTAAAAATGAATTAAGATTATTGAATGATATTCCAGAAATATAATACCAATTTATATGTTCCAATGACAGTTATCTACAAGGTATCCTATCTTTGTAAAGTCAACAAAGGAGATATAATTTTTATTTTTTTGTAAAGGCAACTATAAAGACAAGGTTGTAACTGAATTCAATTGGAGATGGATGATGAATTTTTTTTTTTTGTTTTGACTATTAAATGATTAGGTAGTCTCGACCCTTGGTGATGGATGATTCCTAGCCATTTATTGTATATTAAGTTTCCTTGCCTCCCCTATAAAAGACATTCATTTTTCCTTTATACAATGGAGTGCTTAGGAATTTAGAGTGTTCCAGTGTTAGAGAGAGCAAGAATTGTTGTATTCAAAACTATTAAAAAATTATACAAGAAGAAGCATTGATTTTGGTATTTTGTGGATTATTTCAATAGTTTCTCATGGTTCCTTTTCAAAATTTAGATAAAGTTCAGTTGCATTGATGGTAAAGTGTTTGGATATGTGATAGATCTTCGGTTCATAGCATTTGTGGCTTGATGATTGTAAGTTACTTTGCATGGTTATTTTGAGCATGTTTTGAATTCGGTTCAATTATGAAGATTTGCTTAAGTTGCACCAGATTTTGGTACTTGAATGAATGTTTGCAATTTGAAAATATCTTATTTCTATTGAATATTGCACTATTTTTGTAACATTATGTATATATCTTTGATTAAACAAAAATTGGTTTGTTGGAGGGATTTATTTATTTGCAACATTGAATCATCATTGTAGTTGCCCATAAGAATTTCTATCATTTTCCTTTCTCACCCTAATATTTTGAAATTTATTTGAAACTAGTAAGTTAGTTAGGATTAGCATCAAGTTTATTATAAAAAAAAATGATCATAAGCATTTTAATATTTTAGATCTAAAGATATATTTAGGGTTTTCACATTTCATTCAAATCTATCCAAAACACTCATTAGCTTTCCGGTAAGTAAACCTAAGGCCTCCTCATGAAAACAACAAATACATTATATTACTAAGTTATTTTGCAAGTCAAGACTTGATAATCAAAGCCTTGGGGTAGTCATTTTCCGAGTTATTGGGTTTTGATTTCCATTCAAGAGAGATAGGATACTTAGTAGTCTATCTAAGTTGTGTGTGCAAAAAAACTCATCAACAAGTATCCTCTACAATAAAATTTCTTACCATCAATAATTTCTGGATGACACTATGCTCCTTCTTGCCCTTTCTATTAAGGAGTACAAAATTATCAAGGATCTCATTTGAGATTATAAATAGGGTCAAGGATAGAAAGTAAATAGAGAAAAATATAATGTTTTCCTCCTCAATATTAAAATTTGAGAACGAAATTTATTTTGTAGATGTATTTCCTTTAGAAAAAATGTTTACAAAACTCTTATTTGGGCTTTCCTCTTTTCATTGCAAGGAACAAAAATAGTCTTTGGGTCTTTGTTTTGGAATGGTTTATTAATTTCCTAAAGGGTTGCAATGGTAGTAACTTTCTACTACCAATCATCTAGTCCTTTTGAAGGCAATATTTCAAGTTATTCCTATCTATAGGTTGTCTTTGATGATTTATCCAACGAGAATCAAATCCAAAATCACTATTACCATGAAAAAATTCTGGAGTGGCAAAAAATAACACTTCGAGTATCTTCTCATCTCTTGGGATTAGAGTTGTGCTAATATTAGTATTGGAGGTCTCAATCTCAATAACAATACACTCTTCAACCAAGCCTTGATGGTCAAGGTTGTTTGGAGCTTTATAACTAGTAAATTGACATCTTGGGCTAATATTATTAAAGATAAGTGTCTTCTTGGGGAAAGACCACTATGTATACTTTCACATGAAGATATCCTACGGGGATAGATTATTTTGAAGGAACGAATGAGGTTAAACATCTTAAAGTTTTATGTGGCTTCTAGAATATCTATAATGGTTGTACATCTTTGAGGATAACTATTGGCTATCATAAAACTTTTAAAGAAGATCACAAGCTCAATAGACTTGTAACTCATCTAAAGGATAGTTGGGTTGTAAAGGTTAAATACTATTCAAAGGAATATGAGGAAGTGTATGGTATCTCCAGGAAATGGAAATATTTTGTAAAACTTCCTAATGTAGTTAATGAAACATAGTAATGGATTCCATCTCTTCTTCAAGGTTTCAAACTAATCTAGACATAAAAATAGTACTTATTTCATAATTTTAAGTATGATACTTGTATTTACATGATTAGTGAAGGGTCCAATAAGTTAGCGTGTCGGAGAGGCATTACTCAATCCCATTTCTCTTAAGAGAGGATTTAAACTTCCAAGATCTAGACCAAGGCCAAATTCTTCTTCTAGATAGTGTGTCATACTATTTGATACTTGAGAATTTCTCAAGACCTAGTAGGTATCTTGTATGCTTAATCCAATAAAAGGATTATAGTAATCTAATCTCACATTGTGACTATGTAAGCTCGGTATATGGGACCTTTTGATAGTTTGAACCTTAAATGGATAATTTAAATATCCTTTAAAGATTTATATGATACTTGGTCATGAAAAATGAATATAAACTCTCTTGAAGAATTGTGAAACTTGGCTCCAAGTCTAATATATTGGAAGATGTAGCTTGAAAGAAACAATAGAATTTTGAACTATAAATGAAAGAGCTAGGATCAAGTGTGGAAAGAAATTTTAGTTTCTTTCCCTAGTTCCCAAACAACTTCAATAATCATAAAATTGAAGGAATCAAATATTAGGGAAGTGGCTATTTTTAGGAACTAATTAGATATCATAAAATAATTTTATGATATTCTCTTAAAAACCATCTTTAAGAAATAATCTAGGAAATTCTACCCTCTATTTGAATGGATCAAATTAAATTTTGATGAGGCTTCCAATAAAATCCTTGTTCCTCTAGGGAGAGGACTCTTGTTAGGAACTATAGGGGATAAGTCCTTTTTGGGACTTAATTTACTATAATTAAACCAAATAACATAGTTAAAATTGAAGGCCTCATTTTTATCCCAACTTAGGAGCTTAGCTTGGGGTTCATAATATAATTATTAATTAAGGTTGATTTTTGCCTCATCATAATAGTGGAAACAACCCGTGTACATTTTTATCCATTGCATTTTAAATGACGCCAATATAGTGCCTTCCATTGTGGCTTCTATTCACGTAAACCAAACTATATGCCTCACCCATGATGGAAGTGGACAATTGAATGCATCACAACTGTCAATATGACATTTGAATGAAACTCATGGTATGGCATGAAAGTGGAATAAAAGGAAGTGGAAGAGTCATGTGGTAACTTTAAAAGAATGTTGGAGAGAACAACCTTTTCCATTATAATGCGGTAGGCATTTCACTGCTCATGTTTTCCTTTGTATTTTACACCTACATTTCATATTTTTGTGTAAATTCAGCCACATCAGAGGCGGTCGGGTATTCAAGATTTGAAAGGATGCCCACCAGAAGATCTTCTTGAACCAATTTACGTGATTTGGATTCCTTCGGAGAAGCTCCAGCGTTTCACAATGTGAAGGAATGTCCTATTTGGAATGGGTCATTTTTTGTGGTAGGGTATGTGCACATTGCCATGGCATTAGATGAGTATTTTTGAGGATCCATGGAAGTCATGTTAATTTAAGTAGCTTGGACAGGTGTCTCCAAACCCAAGAATATTAATTAATTAATTGATTGATTCCTCTAGAGACTTCTAGAAACTAGTTAACTTTAGGGTTTGTTAGAGTCTAGTTAATCTTAGCCATCAATTGAGATTAAATCGTGGCCATTGGTTGTTCAATGAGGAGATTATAAAAGGGGATCAATGGGCATTTGGAGAGCACACACTTGAGAAATATTTTCGATGAGAGAAAATAGATTTGTAGTGATAGCCAAGGCACAATGATAGCGTTGGATACAACATCGGTAGAATTTCAGTAGGAGAAATTGAGGGAAGAATTTTCAGAGAAGAAAATTGCCAAAGCTCTACCAGTAAGAGGCAAGCAATTTGTGTATCTCTTGATTTTCTGAAGTTTAATAAAATTTCTCATCTGTTGAATTGGTTTTCCCTTCAAGGTTTTCCAAGGACAATTTATCCAAAAATATTGTGCTTATTATTTTGCATATTTTCTTCACTATTCCTATGATTTTATTTGTGAAATTATAGTTGCATTATTTTTCAATATTTGCCATGAATTAATTTTTAGCAATCAAATAATCTATATAGATTGGAGATTAATGATTAGTAATTGCAATAGAATTTTCACATGGTATCAAAGTTGATCTAAAGGTAGAAAAGGCTCAGTGCAGGCATAGGAAGGAAAAATTGAGGGTTTATAAAACCCAGTTTGACCTCTTCAGAATTATTTGGGTTTTACTCATGGCCTTAACAAGTTTAAGAGATTAGAACAAATTGGATGGAGCCTCAAATTTTGGTGTCTGGAAAGCCATAATTTATTTATTGCTAGAAGAGAATGGTATCAAGGAATATGTGACTAGTGTTGTAGTTGTACCTATAAATCAAACACAACTCTTAGCATATAAGAAGGAAGATTCCAAGGCAAGGAGACTGATTCTTGATGATATTAAGGATCATATAGTTCCACATATCGTAGAGTTAGATACAATGAAGAAGATGTGGGATGCCATTCTGAATCTGTACCAGAATGCTACCACTAATTGGAAGCTGATTCTTAGAGAAAATTTGAGGAATACCCAGATGAATAAGGGAGAAGATGTTACAATTTACCTCACCAGGCTTAGACTTGTCAAGGATGAGTTGGCAATTGTTGGAGATAAACCAGATGATGACGAGCTAGTACGAATAGCCTTGAATGGGTTTACTAAGCAGTGGGATGTATTTGTCCAAGTTATTAATGGATGAGACACCTTGTCAAGTTGGGATTGACTATGGAGTGACTTCACTCTAGAGGGGCTTAGACTAAGTCTTTTCAGTGGAACCAACAGTAATAGTCAGAAAAGTGAGGTGGAAGAAGAAAATGTAGCCCTAGCAGGAAAAGGGAAAGTGAAGAAGGGGTCTAGCAAAGGATCAAATCCAGAAAATGAGGACTTGTCTAAGATCAAATTTTATGGCTGTCACGAGTTTGACCACTATGTCAGTGATTACCTGCAAAGGAAGAAAAATGAAAAGAAAGGAAAGAAGCAGACAACAACTTCAACAAGTGCATATGAGATTTCTAGTAGAATGGAGGATGAGTTTGCACTCATAGCTTGTATGGTTAGCTCAACCTCATAGGGTGTTTGGTATATAGATAGTGGGGTGTCATTTCATATGACAAGAGTTAGAGAGTACTTATCCAGTTATAAGGAGGAGAACATCATAATCTAGATTTCTATGGGGAACATGTCCAAACTCAATCCAATTGGGAAAGGGATTATTCTATTTTAAAGGGAGAATGGCAAGCTAATTCCCATTCATGATGTGTTGCATGTGTGAAGCTTGGGCATGAATCTCATTTCCATATCCATCCTTCAGGATAAAGGCTACAATGTACTCTTTAGAGGGGCACATATGTTAATCAAGCATAAGGATTGGAAATCGCCCATAGATACTGGAGTTAAGAGCAACAAACTTTATAGGTTGTAGTTTGATACTCATAAGGCACTCATGAGCAACAATAATCCTAGAGATCAAGGAGAGCTATGGTATAGGAGGATGGGCCATACACATCATGGAAAACTTAAATTTCTTCGTGTGATAGTGATAGGTGTTCCAGAGGTGAGCATAGATCATGATGATGTATGTAAGGGATGTGTATTAGGGAAGTTTGTGAAATAAACTTTTCCAAGGAGTGACACTAGATCCAAGGGTGTTCTTGATCTAGTACATTCAAACATATGTTGACCAATTTCGATGAAGTCTCTTAGAGGATACAAGTACTTTGTTACTTTTATTGATGATTTCTCCAAGAAGACCTAGATTTGTTTCTTGAAGACCAAGGATGAGGTCTTCAGTTGCTTCCAAGAGTTCAAAGTTCTTGTGGAGAACTCGATAGGTAGGAAAATAAAGGTTCTTCGGTTAGCCAATGAAGGCGAGTACAAAGGGAAAGAGTTCTAGGAGTTCTGTACCAGGGAAGGAATCAAGAGAGAGTGGAACATTCCTTACAACCTGCAACAAAATGGGTTTGTTGAGAGGAAGAACTGTTCTATATCGGAGGCAGCAAGGGATATGTTGTATGACCAAGACATGCCACGTTACTTATGGGCAGAGGCATGCAGTATGACAATATACATACAAAATAGGTTTCCACATAAGGTATTGGGCAAGATGACACTAGAGGAGGTATTCTCAAAGAAAGAGATAGACGTTAGTCACTTCAAGATATTTGGGAGTTTGGCATTTTGTCACATTCCAGGGCCTACACGTTCCAAGTTAGATCAGACTGCAGAAAGAGGGTACCTTGTGGGGTACAACAAGACCTCAAAGGCATATCAGATATTTATTCCAAGGGCCAAAAGGATTATAGTTAGGTGTGATGTCAAATTCATTGAGGAAAAGGCATTTAGGAGGTCCAAAGATTTTTTAGTAGATGATCAAAGTGAGCAGCCAACAGAAGATCCAAGGATTGTTCAACCAGATCAGGGGCAACAAAGAATGAGTACTTCTACTAGTACAAGAACAGGCTTAGGTGCTAAGAGTTTTCAAAGTATGGAGCAACAGATGCAACCGATCCAAGAGATACATCAGGAAGACATGGAGGCTGAGATTTCATCCTCTACAGTTGGTAGCAGGAACTGTGAGGTTCAACAGATACATAGGGATACTCAGGAGTTTGTGGGAGCTCTTGGGATGAGCAGTAGATAGCGGAGACAACCAATCGGGTATAATGACTATATGGCATTAGTCAGTCAGTTGGTAGATAGTGAGCCTTCTAGCTATTAGGAGGCCACATAATAGTAGGTGTGGCAAGATGCGATGGTTGAGGAATATACCTCAATAGTGAAGAACAATGTGTGGGAGGTTGTGCCCAGACCAACAGATAGGGTAGTGGTTAGATCACGCTGAATCTATAAGATCAAGAACAATGTAGATGGTAGCATCAAGAAATACAAGGCAAGGTTCGTGGCCAAGGGGTTCTCTCAAAATGAAGGAATAGACTATGAGGAGACATTCACTCCTGTGGCTAGGTATACTTCTATACGAGCCATGATCTCACTTGCAACACATATGGGATGGTAGATCCATCAAATGGATGTGAAGACGAAATTTCTTAATGGTGAATTGATAGAGGAGGTATACATAGAACAACCAAAGGGCTTTGTAGCACACAACAACAAAACCCATGTGTGCAGATTGAAGAGAGATTTGTATGGACTCAAGCAGACTCCCAGGGCATGGTATGAGCACATTGATAGATAATTATAGGGATGGGGCTTCATGAGGAGTGAGGTGGATGCTAACCTCTACTACTTGGTGGTTGGGGGTGAGTTTCTCATTCTTGTTCTATATGTGGATGACTTATTTTTAACAGGTTCACTAGGGCTCATAGAGGATTGCAAGAGGGACCTTGCAATAAAACTTGAGATGGATTTGGGGCTTATGCACTACTTTCTAGGCATGAAGGTGTGGTAGATAGATGGAAATATTTTCCTTGGACAAGGGAAATACTGCATCAAAATCTTGAGGAGGTTCGAGATGGAGGATTGCAGAGCCATGTCTACTCCTATGATCATGAATTGGAAGAAGGTAGACTCATCCAAAGAGAAGGATGTAGACCCCACCTTATACAAACAATTGATTGAGTATCTCATGCATTTGGTCAACACCAGTCCAGATATATCCTTTGTATTAAAATCTCTTAGTCAATTCATGGTTAAGCCAAAGAGAGTGCATTGGACAGGGACAAAATGTGTGTTGTGGTATTTGCATGGTATAATCGAGTATAGGATCAGATACACTCAAGGTGATTGTATCGGGTTGATAAGCTATACTGACGCAGATTAGGCAAGCAGTACAATGGACAAGAAAACCACTTTAGGGTTCTACTTCAGTTTGGGATAAGGAGTTATCTCTTGGTACAACAGGAAGCAGAAGTATATGGCTTTGAGTTCTGCAGAAACAAAATACATAATAGCTAACATGACGACGTGTGAGGCTATATGGCTTTGGAAGTTACTAGTAGCCTTGTTTGGTCAGAGGGTTGAGACTATGATGATACACTGTGAGAATTAGAGTTGCATTAGGTTATCTGAGAACTTGGTGTTTTACGACAGGTCTAAGCATATAGACATCAGGTATCACTTCATTAGGGATTGTGTATAGTGGAGGATTGTTCAACAACAATATATACCTACAGATCAACAGGTAGTAGACATTTTGACAAAGGAATTGAGGAAGGGGAATTCATCTTCTTCAAAGATAAGTTGGGTGTCATGCACATTGTAGAACACCTTCCTCACTAAGAGGGAGTGTTAATTTATGTAGCTTGGAAAAGTGTCTCCAAACCCAAGAATATTAATTAATTCATTCATTCCTCTAAAGACTTATAGAAACTAGTTAGTTAGGGTTTGTTAGAGTCTAGTTAATCCTAGCCATTGATTGAGATTAAATCATGGCCATTGGTTTTTCAATGAGAAGATTATAAAAGGGGATCAATGGTAATTTGGAGAACACACACTTGAGAAAGATTTAAAGTGATAGCAAGGGTGCAATGATAGCGTTGGATACAACAACAATGGAATTCTAGCAGGAGAAATTGAGGGAATAATTTATGAAGAAGAAACTTGTCGGAGCTCTTCTAGTAAGAGGAAAGTAGTTTATGTATCTCTTGTTTAGATGAAGTTTAATAAAATTCCTCATTTTCTGAACTGGTTTGCCCTTCGGGGTTTTTCTAGAGACAATTTGTCCAAAAATATTGTGTTTATTATTTTGCACATTTTCTTCTTTATTCCTGTGATTTATTTGTGAAATTGTAGCTGTGTTATTTTTCAATATTTGTTGTGAATTAATTTTCAATAGTCAAATAATCTATATAGATAGGGGATTAATAATAAAAAATTGTAATAGAATTTGCAGAAGTTGTTCTATCTATTCTCAGACATTCCTCTTGGCTGAAATTTTCTTCTTCCATTTTTTGGTGAAGCTTTTGTGGGTTTGCAACTATGCTCTCTCCATCATATGCCCAATGACTCTCAGGTAAACTAATTTTATAAGATATTGAATGAAAAGATGTATATATATTCTTTACTGGATGTTTATATAGATTTATATGTCGTTGAATTATAGATATGTATGGCTAGTGATGGTCTTTCAGAGCAAGAATTATACATGGGCATATGTGACCTATCCCCAAGAAACTCTGACATAGGCCAGTTCAGTAGTATGTTGCAACTAAATCTCTAGAGGCATTGCATTGTTTAGGAAAACAAAGATTGATGCATGTTTTGTATTCTGTATGTGTACTTTTAGTTACAGGGTCATAAAGTTGATCAAGAAAAATTCCAATCTAGCACTTTTGAATGAGGGTCTAGCTAGTTGGGAGGTGCATGTTGTAATATCTGACAACACAGTTGTATATTTTTATCATGCTAGCATATGATGGAATAATGCTGATATTAGTGACCTATCTATGACGGGTTTACATTTTGAATGATTTAATTTTGAAAATTTAAAATAACTTGGGTTTAAATACTTGTTAGAATTTTTACTGTTGTCTATATTCAACATTTGATGTAGAATTTTTAGACTGGTATTATAAGCAACAAGAAATCTATTTTTTATGAGAGTCTTCTCACAATATTCAAAGCCCTGGTAAGTTGCACGATGTGTTCACTTCAATCTATCTATTTTTTTGCAGGGCAATTTTGTGATTTCAAATATTTGACTACATGCTTGCGGGATTATAATGCTAATATAGAATTTTTTAAAACATTTGAACATTTGATTGCATGCTTGCAGGATTATAATGTTACTATAGAATGTTTTTTGGGCTCCTTTTTAGGTTGAGCTAGTGGTGTAGGGGAACCAAGTTCATCTTTTGCAAGTTTGATCAAATAAGCTCTTTGATAGGCTGGTCTTAGGGTGTTTTGATTCTTTTGGGTTCAATAAGTTCATAATAGACCATTGGAATTATGATTTGAGTCTTTACGAGTTCATTTTGCAAAAAATACTAATCTTGTAAAAAGTAGTCATATTGAAAAAGTTGTAAAAACTCCAAAAATGCAAAATAGGAGAATCTCAACGGTCATGTAAGTTGAAAGTCAGTTTGAGGGTGTTTGGTTAGTTACTTTTAGTTTTTTGAGGTTTAAGTATAGGGTTTGTGGGTCAAAGTTTGGTTATGGAGTTTGTATTAGAGTTGAAAACCATAAATAAAACTTTGTTTTCTCAGAATTTACTTGTAAATTTCTTTTGCAGGCCATTGTACGGCCTCGTACCATATGGTTTTGATCTAATTTGCATTGTAGTTGATAGATATATGAAGTAACAAGAGATTGGTTTTGGTATGATTCAATTCTATTGAGATTTAGGGATTTTACAAGCAATTTTCTATTAACGAGTTAAGAACCTTGTTTTAAAGTTTTGAAGGTGTATAAAATGGATTAATCACCCATTCCACCTGTAGAGTAATTTAAGACTTGGTGGAATGGGTGCCTTAGGTTAGTTGTATATGTTAATGGAGGTTTTGAGAGCAGGCAAGGTGTTTGGTTAAAATTTGCATGTTGTCCTAGTTGTGTTTTCATTATTTTTGGTTCAAAGTTGATGGCTAAATGATAGAGTTTACATAAAATGAAACGTTAAAGGGTTGGAGATGATTTAGTAAGCATGTTCTAGTATATTTTGTGGTGTTTTAGGTAGTGGTAAGGTGAGGCAGGGCTTGAGGTAATGATTTTCAATAAACCCTCATGTTTTAAACATGGAATTGGCCTAAAGAAAGGGTTTTATGTCTAGGAAATCTAATAGATGTTTCTCTTGTTAGGAATTGTTGATTCAGTGTTTTTGAAGCCTAGTCAAGGTCAGGGAATGAGGTTTTGAGGTCAAAGAAAAGGTTTCATGGTGTATTCTTTGTAAAAGTGGCTTGATTGGCCTATGAGGGCAGCATAGCATCATTGATTTGGAGGTGTTGGACCAAAGTGACCTATTGTGATTTTGAAATATATTTTGTAAGAAGGTAAAGGGTATTTGAAATGACCTTTGGTTTGTGGGTTTGAGGATTTTTCTGATAGATATGCACAAATTTCTCTGTTTGGATGGCTACAAGAGAAATATGAAGGAATAAGGGTGAGTTTGGGTTTTGGTGATTGAAAGAGGGTTCAAAATACTTTGAATTATGTTTGTTTATATTTTACCTCCCTACTCTACATCAATTGGTTTCAAAGCATGGGTAGAAAATCTTTTGAAGAAGAAAGTTGAAGGTTGAGAAAGGAAAGTGGTGAATTGAAAAGGCAAGATGCCTCCAAAGAGCAATCTAATGGCCAAAGAGGTTAAATAACTGAAAGAAAAAATTATTTATAAGGAGAGGCTCTATAAGGAGTCTCAAGAAGAAGCCTTGACCAAAAAACAGCCTTGGAGGAGAACCAAAGAAGAGATGTGGTCAGTGGTGACCAAAGTGATAGGGAGGATGAGGGTGAGAGTGAGAACCCTCTAGTAGGAGTCCATGATGATGACAACTTGGACCCTGAAGAAGCAAGAATGGTCAGGATGCTAAAGGCTATCAAGGGGGATAAATCTACAAAGGTGAATGTTGAAGTACATATGTACGGTGGAAAGATGGACAGTGAGGAAGTTTTGGCTTCGGTAGATGCTTTGGACAATTTCTTTGAATTTGAAGAAGTAGAAGACAATAAGAAGGTGAAGTTTTCTAAAACAAACTTGAAGGGACCTACCCTAACATGGTGGAACTATGTTCAAGATGAAAGAGTTAAGAAGGGAAAGACAAAGATAAATTCTTTGGACAAAATGGTAGCATAGGTGAAGGGATAATTCCTACCTGCTGATTATGAGATTCAGACATTTAGAAAGTTGCAGAGCCTAAGAAAAAATGAGTTGGACATCATGGCATATACTGAGCAATGCCATAGGCTAAGCATTAGAGCAGGACATGTGGAGAATGAAAAAGAAGGGTGGCACGGTACCTAAATGGCCTAAGGTACAATATTCAAGATGAAATCAACCTCACTACACCAAGGACAGTTGAAGAGTGTTTTTAGTTGGCTGTCAAGGTAGAGGAAAGGATAAAAAGAAGGCAAGAAAGACAAGTAAGAGGCAGAGGTAACACTAATAGAGGAAGAGGTACAAGGCAGACCTATGAAGAACAAGAAGATACAAGCAAAAAAAAAGACCAAGTTATTGAGCAAAGAGGTGGATTCAGAGGCTTAAGAGGAAGATTTGGTGGAGATAGAGGTTCAAGCTCATTTTCAGGAAGATGTTATAATTGCAATCAGATTGGCCATGTACCATGGAAGTGTCTAGAGAAACAAGGTTCTACTTCAAGTGGTGGTGATAAAATAGTACAATTAGTGCAAGAAGATGATTGTGAAAGTGTCAATTCTCCTAATTAGCTTGCTGCTCTAGAAGTTGGAGAGATTTTGATGTTGAGAAGAAAACTACTTCAAGCATCCAAGGAGAAGGAGACAACTCAAAGGATAACACTATTCCGGACAACTTGCAACTAGAATGGAAAGGTATGCAAAGTAGTTGTAGATCCAAGTTCTACTGATATCATGGTGTCAAATGAAATGGTTGATAAACTGAAATTGGAAAAAGCACCTCATGAGACACCTTATAAAGTGTCTTGGTTGAATGATGATCAATCCATTTTGGTGAATGAACAAGCATTAGTTGAATTTAACATTGGTGGATACAAGGATAGAATTCTCTGTGATGTATTGCCCATGGATTGTTGTCATTTATTACTTGGAAGACCATGTCAATTTGATAGACATGCCATCTATGATGGAAGAGATAATACCTATCAGATTGAGAAAGATGGAAGCACTTTTAAACTAACACCATTGTAGGAAGATGTTAAATAGCAGACCAAGGTAGCTAAGGTGATCATGTTAGGTAACAAGGAGTTTGTAAAGTTTGAGGAAAAAGAGCATGAAGAGTGTGCAGCCACTACAAAAGAAGAAGATGTGAAGACAATAAGTTTGAGGAATGATTCCATGAGAGAGGGAAGAAAATATGATGATAAGTTGGTGTCAAGGGCAGACAAAGAGAAGGTCGAGGATGAATTACAAAATTGGGTAGAAAAGCATGATGTGATCATGGTAGGAACAAGTCTTTGTTCAGTAGTTGGAAAAGAGGTTAAAGGGAAGTCTAATACTATCAAGACAAAGGTTATTACACATAATGATACATAGATTATTGAGGTAGAGAACTTGAGGACAAAGATGAAGGTAAAAGGTGGATTGAAGCAAGGTGAAAGGCAAAGGCAAGTGGATGTATTCAAGTATGCTTCAAGGGTAAGGTAGAAGACAGTTTATACCAAGGATGGTACATGTATGTTGGCAGACATCCAAGAAAGTTTAACATTATTTCCCAATGAAAGGATAGTTAGACAACAACCATCTAGTGGTGGAAAATATTCTCAAAGAAGGAATCAATCAAAGGGCAGAGACAATACATGTTTTGAATATCTAACACATGGGAAAGGAGTACCAAATAAAAAGGTATTTGAAGATCAAGGAGATGATGTGAAGTAGCATGTTTTGATGCAACTCAGTCCTCAAAGGGACTTGAGAACTTTTTCAGGCCAGGATTATGGTGCAAGGGCACCAAGTTCATAGACTAAGGTGTAAAATCCTGGAAAATCTTGTATTATTCCTGATAAAAATATTAATTTAATTGGTGATTTTTTCGTTTTTCGGGAAAAAAAAATCCCAATTGGTGAATCTTTTACAATCGCTAGAAGTTTGTGGAAAATCGTGGTGAATTGCAAATTTTTTTAAATGAATAAAATATTTTTCATTGGCGATTAAAACCTTTTTTCAAACCATTTTTTTTTTCTGTTGGCGAATTAACCCTGTTTTCAAAATAGAAAAAAAAAATGTTGGTGAATAAAACCTTTTTTCAAAGAAAAAAAATATTTTCATTGGTGAATTAAACATAATCTCAAACTAATA
The DNA here is from genome assembly GCA_007115665.2 of Sequoiadendron giganteum. Taxonomy (NCBI): domain Eukaryota; kingdom Viridiplantae; phylum Streptophyta; class Pinopsida; order Cupressales; family Cupressaceae; genus Sequoiadendron; species Sequoiadendron giganteum. The sequence continues at coordinate 465,566,321 of CM021101.1, read as the reverse complement.
AAAAATTTCAGTGGCGAAATAAACATATATGCCAGTAAAAATCAGTGTGGTTGGTGAAAATATCAAATTCTGGGACATATTTTTCGTACATTCAAATTACTTCATAAAGAGTCTGGAATGCAAACAACTGTCAACATATTTATTATTTCTGAAGCCAGCTGTTAGTGCAAATTAATATAATCTATGACCGTTCAATGAATTTTTGATGGACGACTGTAGTTGCATTCCGAAAGTAAATCTTTGAAGCACTAGGCTTGTGAATTGAAACCTCTGGAATAACACTAGAACCGTTAGATTTCCAGAAATCAATGGTTGAGATTTTATTACTTATTAAATCATTTAGTTATAACAACCAAAATAATATTAACGAATATGATCAGAACCGTCGAAGGAACTATACCAAGGTGCAAAATATTAAGGAAATATTAAGGAACTAGTGTTACTGAATCATTGATAAAAATTGGTGTGAAATATTAAGGAAATTCTAGAGGAGCCTCTTAAGCACATGTTTTATTTTATAGTTAAATAGCTTCTATATGGGGCAACACCTTGTATTAATCAAAAAGAGTTTGTACATTCCATTTCCAAAATATATTAAAAACCCAAACTAACATGGACACTTACAGAGTATGGACTACAAACATTTAACATACCATTGATCAGCACAAACCAAAAAAACCTTCCACAAACACCAGATTATGCATTGTTGTAGCCAGCCTCGCCGGTCTTCTTGGCTTTGATTGCATTCAGAATCACCAAAAAATCACCACTGCAGGCACTATGAGTAGAATGGTTTGCTCATTCCTCCCAGCTCCTGGTGTCATTTGCTACCCATTCTTCACCAATGCCTAACTCCCAATCCTCCTCATGTGAAGACCACCTTTCCTCGTTGAGAGCTTCAACCACTGCAAATGCCTTCACCCAACCCTTCAACCAGAGTTTGAGAATGTCAGCCACACGCAGAAGATAGCCAATACACCTGTCAATCTCCCCCCATCGATTTTTGAGAGTTGCATGGTTCTAGCGAGCGCACCAGGGGAAACTTTGGTACCGAGAATTCATTCCCACGAGCCTTGTAGTAGTAATGTGACAAAGGAGTCATGAAATTTCCGTCAATGTTGTCCAGTGCCTCGTCGATATTTTCCAACATAGAGTGTTGAAAAATCATTTGGCATAGCTTCTTCCCTTGAGCTTTTGAGACACCCATGTACACAAGAATTGATAGAAACATAGCAGGTATTTTTGAATTCCCCCTGAGCTTGTGGGTAGCCAACAGAAATTCTGGGCCCAAAACACCCTTCACCTCCTGGAGCACTAGTGGATGCTTGGACACCGTCATCCCTTTTAGTCGTTTCTCAGTTATTTCACCACAGAAAGCATTCTGTTGGTTTGTGGAATTTAGAAACAAAGGGGTTTCTATTACCCCTTGGTATTTCTTGAGAGCACTAAACCAATTTGAGAAAAATGAGCACAACAACTCCTATTTGTAGCAAAATCTCCCGCAACCTTATGTAGATCCTACCAAGATTCAAGTGGTGAATTAAATGTTTGTTTTAAAAGAGGGACCACCTAGGAAGAACGTGTTACATAAAGGATGTATATGCCAAAAAAGGTTGAATTATCAACCTTACAAAATAATTTATAATAGTGTGAATGATATTCCATATTTGTAGCCACATTTCAGTGCAAATCAATCTAACCACGACCGTTCGATGAATTTTTGATGGACGATTGTAGTTGCATTCTGGAAGTAAATCTCTGAAGCACTAGACTTGCGAATTGAAACCTCCAAAATAACACTAGAAACATTAGATGCAGACATGTGGTGAGATCAAGGCTCATCACTCATCAATCATTCTATCTTTTCAATGCCTCAACGTTGTACATTTCATTTGATTGAAATTCTCAATCTTTTTGAAGAAAGTGTGGTTGCCATACTGCTAGTGCTGGCAGTGGCAACGATTAATGCCATATGTGATATGAACATCCAAAGAAATTTATTGGACAACTCATAGCTTTAATGAAACAAGATTTGTAATGATTTCATATCATTTGAGTGGCACTGGTCATTTTGATAGCTTGTCAGCTTGAGTTACAGCTTGCGAGTAGCCAAATGTCAATGAAATTAAAGATTTCAATTGTACATGAATCATGATTATCATTATACTCAAGCTGGTAGCAACATTGGTGTTTGGTGGCCCATAAATAGGGATAGTGAATACTGAATAGTGGATAGTGTCATAAGGGTTTTCATTTTATAGGGTTGATAAGGATTCAAGAAGAAGATGATATGGTATTATTGGGGATAATGTAGATTCTCCTACCTACAATTATGTAGTTATAGAGTAATCAATAAAAGATGAATTTCTTTCAAGTTTAGAATGGGTGGAATTGGAAAGAAATTTGGTTAACCTGACTTCTTAGATAGGTTTTGAACTAGGATGAGGAGCTCTGAAGGAGATAAGTGCTATACCAGTGAATGTAAGTTGCATGCCAAATATGGGAGTAAATTTTCTACTCCTCTTGTATCTTCACAACTCCCTATTCCCCAGTATGGTTCGCCTGGCAAGCCCCATGCATTTATTTTCAGAGACACATGTGTATTACATCTTTTGTATGACTCCGGTTCTTAGAGGGGATAAGTACATTTTATATCTTCACGGATCCCATTTCCCCATAATGATTTGAATCACCTTTCCCCCAGCAGAAGCTTGGAATCGTGCATTTATTTTCAAAGCCACATTTGTATTACGTTGTCACCAACAGAAGCTTGGAATCATGCATTTTTTTTTAGAGTTACATTTGTAGTAAGTTGTCAGCAGCAGAAGCTTGGAAATTGGAATCAATTTGTAATCCATTGTAACGAGCAACAACTTGGAATAAATTATTAGATTGTGTCTATGTAAAGTGACACATTGACATATGTTATTTATAAAAAATAGGAGCTTGCTTTCTCTACAACTACTCATCTTTAAAAAGATATGTAATAATGTGACATTGTAATTTAGTTGCAATAAAATAAATGGTTGTGTTGTGTTATTCTTCGTTATTCATTTACACTTATAGTAAAGAGTTATTTTTTGAGTTCAGAACTTTAGTGTCTATTAATATATTTGTTATTGATTTCTAATTTTCCATCAAATTGACAAAAAATATTATAGACACTAAAAGTTGTCATTATTGATTTCTAATTTGTCATTGACCTTCTCCCTCGGTTCCCGATATCATTATTCATTTTTTTAAGTCCTTTTCAACGTTAAGTTACCGACCCCTTGGCCTTGATGTCAATCCTAGCTCACAAAAGTTTAAAACAACTTTAAAACACATGTGTCATGTTTATTGTTTTAAATTTTAATATCATAAGTTACTCAAGTTTCAATCGTTCGATGAACATTTGATGTATGGTTGTAGTTGCATTTCAAAATGAAATGCACAGAGCAATAGGCTTGCAAACTTAAACCTCCGGAATCACCCTATAACTGTTAGATTTAGAAAGATCAACGATTAAGAATATGCATTATGCAACTTGTAGACCTAAGATGTTTCATTCACTTAAATGTTCCAATTTTGAATTTTTGAGAAAAAAAGCATTTAAAGCACTTTGTGCTGCTAAGTGTCAAGTGATTTTTTTTTAAGTGAGAGGGTCAGCACATGGGGATATTTTTTTAAGTCCTTTGCAATGTTAAGTTACCGGCCCCTTGGCCTTGATGGAAATCCTAGCGCACAAAAGTTTAAAACAACTTTAAAACACATGTGTCATGTTTATTTTTTAAAGTTAATATCGTAAATTACTCTAGTTTCAACCGTTGGATGAAAATTTGATGTATGGTTGTAGTTGCATTCTGTAATGAAATGCATAGAGCGATATAAACCTTCAGAATCACCCTATAGCCATTAGATTTAGGAAGATCAACGGTTAATAATTTTCAACTTGTAGACCTAAGACTTTTCATTCACTTTAATGTTCCAATTTTGGATTTTCGAGGAAAAAAACATTTAAAGCACTTTGTACTGCTAAGTGTCAAGTGATTTTTTTTTAAGTGAGAGGGTCAGCACACGGGGAGATTTTAGTCTTCACTCTTTAGATTGCTCATTGCAAGTGCACCACCCGATTTTGGATTCCACAGTTCCACTTCCAACAAAGCCATTCTAGTTTCCACGACTGTCATCATTAATCTTTTCAAGAGTCAAGACTTAGAATCTGGGTAAGTGAAAGAATTCCTACGGCTATGTTTCATCGTTTGATATTTTTTCAAACTTTGAAGTTTGGGTTTAGAGACTTAAAAATTAAGCAAAAATAAGGAGGACTAATAGGTATTAGGGAATTCAAATTTCACAACTTCACATTGTATAAGCATGTCTACCACCAGTACCACTAGAGAAAGGTTTGATAAAAAAATACATTATGCAAAATTGCTTAAAACCCCAAGTTTCAATGATGGGTACCATGATATTTATGATCCTAAAATGTATGGTAGGCGTACCTAAGAACTTAGATTTTCATGTTAGAATAAGGCTGCAAAAAAAATGCAAGTTAATAGTATCAATGCACCGTGGGTAACTGGATTAGGGCACATGATGTTACATAAGGTTTTCCCTTGCCCAAAATTATGATGATAACGAAAGAGAAATTGTTAATAAATATAGCAAAGAAGTATTTCTATCCATTAATGCAGAAGAACTTGGAAAAGTGTTGGGGTTTACAACCAAAGAAAATGGAGATATCCATATTGACCTAGAAAAGCTTGCTAGTGATTATGAAGCAGTGGAAGAAAGGGAGAAAAATGCTTTCTTAAATAAAATAGTTCAGGATAGAAACAAATTGAAAGGTGATCATAAGCCTTCTTATGATTTGGATATTTTTAAACCATGGGTTCAGGATACTATTTCCATGCTAGCATTTTTCCTCGGTCTTGATAGCAATTTGGAAGTGGGTGCAAGCCTCCATGAAATGGTATTTAATATCCATTATGGTGTTCAACATGTCAAATATAATTTTATTCAGCACATTGTAGAATCCATGCATAATTTTTTTTTAATGATTAAAGAAGGTTCCACCAAGACATTTAGGTTCACAACCTACTTGTGCTATTTTTTTCTTTTCAAATTTAGAGGAATGTTTCAGACCAACAAGCTTCACATTCAACCCTATAGTAATGTTGAGGAAAAGAAAATGGCTCCAATATATGAATGGACCACTGAGATAAGGATGCATGATTCTCGAAGGAACTATAGTAATTTTGTAGACTAATTTTTGGCTCCATTGAATCAAGCAATTACAAATACTCCAATACCTAGATTGCCTATGTCATGTAGAAACTGCATTCAACTAGGAAAATAAATACAATTGGCTGATTGGTAATTAATGGAAGAATATACGGTGCTAAGATTTTATGGATCAGGAGTACAACCATACAAACTTCCAATACATGTGACAAAAAGGGTTTTTGCATTGGAATATGTAAGACAGGTGCAGAGTGTTGATGAACTACACTTTCTCAGTCAGCAAAATAAGACCTCATTTCCTTCTTTACCTTTTTCATGTGGAGGGTTCACATTTGAGAGAAAATAATTTAGTGTGGTACACAATATTTTGATTTTTTTTGATTTTGATGCTATCTGTCACTGGAAATATGATCCATGTGACATCATTAAATCAATGATTGTGGCCAATAGGAATGCTGCAAGTAGAATTCAGCATCAAATTAAACCCTTGCTTGAAAGGTTGAGAAACAAGGATTCTTGGGATGAGGTCAAAATAGAAATGGAGAAAAGTGTTGCTGAGAATGGTATTTATTTTGAACAATTGTTAGCACAAATTATGGCATTGCACTGAAAGAAAATCATGACATACAACATTTTTTTTATGAAAAAGGTGATAAACCATCTAGTAGAGTAAAAAATTCAAGTTCTCTAGAGAAGGAAGTTACAGATAATAAAAATTTCACAGTAAAAAATTACTGCCTTTTGGTCTATGAGGAAGGAGCTAGGTGATCCAAGAGCTCTTGCAGAGTATTGAGAAAACGAAGAAGATAAAGAGTTTAGAAAATTATGGAATATAAAGAATCTTGATGAACATGGAAACAAAGAAAGTGATGATGAATCTAATGATGATAGGGAAGAAGAAGAAAAAATCCATGTCAATTACAAACCCCATTTAAGTGAGGCTGCAAAAGAAGCATATACTTCAACATATACTTCAGGAGCAACCATAGTTGAAAAAATGGGTTATGCAGGTGGTCCTTTGGGGTCCCAAAGATAAGGCCCTTGGATGGTAACAAATGTTGAGCATAGAAAACTAGTTGATAAATCTGGCCTTGGGCTTGGAGGTGAAAAATTAGACCAAGGGCATACAAGTGAACTTGTGACAGCTTCTAATCCTCATCCTCATGGTCAGATACAATCACAGCTAGGACATGTCCATGGTGGAGAGCTTGGTACAACTGGCACTGCCATTGGTGGTGATGGTATGGGCAGTAGTAATAGTAGTGGTCAACATGTGCTACAACAAAAAATTAAACCCAAGAGGAAAACAATACAAGATACCACAATAACACCAGGTGATCAAGGCAAATAATAGAGTCAAAGGATTTTGATAGGTCCAAGTCACACTATCAATGGATCCACCACAAAGGAGTTATTTCCAGGCACTCCCCCACTACCAGTTAGTGTGGATGTGACATCATTAGCAACTACAAGTACTCCTATTCCTTCTCCATTCAAGCATTCCATTGTTCCTGTGTCCCCAGGTTATGATTTCATTGAAGAGTTTAAAAACAAATCGGACTTGTATAAAAAATAAAAGTAGCAACTGATGGAGAGTGCATTTGATGTAACTTCAGAGCCTATAAAAACCATGGTATTACCCACATTTGACACAAATAAATAAATCATGGAGTACACAATTGTTGTTCCCATAGTTCAAAATAAACCAACAAATTAGATGGATCAATATGAATACCAGGTGACCAATTTTCAATTGGATTTTTTTGGCCTAAAAAATATTGACAAAATTAATGTATCAAAGAAGAACAATGAATTGGTGTACACATCATTGCTAAAGAAATATAGAGAGAAGAAAAGGTTGCAGACCCAAATAGAAAATTTACAGGAAGACCTAGCAAATGAGAAAACAAGGAGGAAAGCAACAGATAACAAGAGCAATGAATTAGAAAAAATAATTAAAAAATTTGCCTCTACATCAACAAGCAAAGAGGATAAACCAAATGAGAGAGAAATGAATGACCTGAAGTGAAGGCTAGATGAGAGCAACAAGAAATATGATGAGGAAAAATCTACTTTAGAAAATTTAAGACTAAGAATTGTGAATGGAAATGCATAGTGGGAACCAAAATTAGAGAAACAGAGAAAAACAAATGAAACATTGGAGACAGAGCTGACAAAAGCAAAAGAAGAAATCAACTCTTGTCAAAATAAGTTATCTACATTTTGTAGAGATACAATGAGGCATATGAAACAAAAGATCTGGGATGAAATAATGCAGAGGTTTGATCATTTGTGTGACATGTTTCAATGGATTGATGCTATCAGACAACATTATAAGAAGCTCAGAAAATATTTAGTGGACAACAACAATGTGTTGGAATTAGAGAAATTTGCAAATCAAGTTCTACAAGTAGTCTACAAAGTCAGTGACAATGATTTGAAATCAAAAGGGATTACTAATTGGATTGATACATCAATGAAGTTGTCATCTATCATTGAAAAGTGTTCAAGAATGCGTGGAACAAAGGAATATTTGCATTTGGTTGCAGACAAGATGAAGGTGGTGGATGAAAAGTTAAGGAACTTCACAAGGCTTGGTTTTCTAGAGGCTTTTGACACAAATGATCGATTCATTGGAAAGGATGATTTCAGAAAGAAGATGGAGGTTGCAAGGAAGATTGATTTGGACCAGTTTCCTCATAACCCATAATCAGATGTGGTGAACTATTTGGATTCCATCATAACACTGATAACCTTGAATGCAAAATTGATTGAAGAATTCGAGACAAGTTCCACTTCCAATTACAATCATGAAATGTTAACAAAACTTCAAGTCAAACAACATCAGTTAGAAAAAATGGCAATTCCACTACCTGAAGAGTGGAAGTCGCTAGAAAAGGTGATATAGTGACTTGATTTTTAATTTTGAATATTTGATAATATGAGTTTCCAAGTTCCAACTCAGCTCTGTGCAGACTTGTCTTTGGGCATTGGCAATATTTTGCATTGCCAATGCCTATATGTACTCCTTCATGTGAAAATCAATAAAAAATTTCAAATTCAGACTTCAGTAATGTGATGATGTTCAATTATCTGCATTATTTATTTTATCATTTGAAGAAAAAGTCCATGGTTTCAAATACAAGATACACATTAATGATTAAATGATTGTTGATGTTCATTGTTGTATATGCTACTAACACTATTGTTAAAATGTTATTAAGCATTGAGTTGAGTGATGAAACACTGAGTACATGTTCAATTTTTACTTTTAACACAATTAAAATATGAACTATAAGGTAATGAAATTTTAACCTGCATGAACTTACACAATAACTAAATCATTTAACTGATCCTTTGGACTAGAGCCACAATTATAGTATAATTCACAGTAAAGCACAATGAAAATCAACGAAACCAGTCTTGGACCAATATTTCATTAATAATTCATAACATGTATCACAATTGGAGAGAAAATAGACTCAAAAGATTGTTATATTTGACACAAACATGCTTGTAGAAGAGAAAATCGCCTTCCAAAAGGCAACTCATTAAAAGGAAAAATATCTTTAACCGTTGCAACACTTTATCCACCTCAATAGTGATCCATGTCAACAGTCTGCACTTCGAGCTGGGAGAAGTATGTGTGTATTCAATTGCAACTTCTAAGACTAGACATGTACTATACTTGACCAAGTCACACTCTCCACCCTGGTGCTCATATCTCAAATTCTTTAGTGAAGACACTTCTCCCTTGAAAGCCCTCCTCTCGAAGTACTTTCCTCGTCAATTGCAATGGGCTTATGTCCCATATTATATGGAATGATTGCTAAGGATTGTCCTTGTGAGGGAGGTTGAGGTTTCTCCCTTGGTGGGGTAGAAACCTTATGGCTAGAGCTAGCCTATCCTTGAGATTTCCATGTCTCCATTTGCTGCTTCAGTAATGCTAGCTCAATTTCTAACTTTGCAACCCTTTGTTGAATCTTATTATAATCATTAATAAGATCATTATATTGGCCCCTTAGAGTATCTTTGTCCTTGGTCAAATCCTCAATAGTTTCCCTAGTGAACTTGGCAACATTCACTGCCATATTTGCTGCCTCCAATGTTGGAGTATCAACAAATCTTCTCACAACCAAGTGACCACTGAAATTAGCCTGCTCTTCCACTATTGGTTTTTTGGATCCAATAGACAATGACCAAATTGCCAAGGCATCCCATTCCTCACGGAAGATTGAGCCCTTGAGTGCTAGTGTGGCTTCTTCCTCAGTTGCAAGAAGTGGCCTATTGGCCCTTTATCAAACACCACGACATCAACAATATCCCATTCAAGGAGTAATAAGACTCCACTCTTTTATACCAATGCCCTTCCTTGCTTTGGTGTCATCTCCTTGAAGGTTTTTCTCATTTCCTACATGACATTGGATTGGATAACCTTTCCAAGGAGCTCTGGGAGAAAACTCCTTTCTTGAGCTACCTTCTCAGCATACAATGGAGCCCATGCTCTCCATGCAAAATCTCTAAATGCATTTTTTGTAAAAAAATAATCATCCCTTATGAACTCTCTGTAGGCCTCTATCCTCAAGTTGTCAGTGTTAGTTATCCCTCTTATTTCATATTTTCCAAGCCTTACAGTGAGTGCTCCAGAACTTGATGCAACACCTTGTGGAAAAGATGGCGTTCCCTACTGCATATCATCAAGGGTCACCATAATCTCTTCATCATTTGATTCAGGATGATCCACCACTTTTTCCTTTTCAATCCTCTGTCTTTTGGGAGATGGAGAAGGGGCTCTCGGGGGAGAGATCAAATCAATGATAGTCACGGGAAATTTCCCTGATGGTGAGGGAATTGGTTGCTCATGAGACATTATTCTACACATTTCTGAGGCAACAAGAGGGGGCATGTTTTCTTTCTCAATTATAGTTTCCTTCTTCCTTTTATATACTCTAATATTTGATGGAGGCTGATAAGAAGGCCTTTCCTTCAATCCTATTTCAGGATATTCCTCAACAACATGTGACTTTCCTTTGTCTTCCACCATCTGTTCAGATTTCAAAATTCCCACCATGCTATCAAAATTGTCCACAACATATGTGGCTCTATTCAACTGACCTTTGATATTTTGCATGGGATCATAAGCAGGGTTGTTTTCCTTCTTCTTGTTCATCATTTTAGTAAAATAAATATTTTTTTCTTTCCTTTCCTCCTGCACCTACAAATCATGGATGTTTCTAATGATATCCTCAGAGAAAAATAAATTGTGAATAAAAATGCCAGTCCTATGCTTTTCCTTCATTTGAGAAATGAAACTCTCAGGATCATGGTTCCTAGGGTGTACAGTGTGCAACCCATAAGGCTTAAGCAATGTCCACAAATTTGTCCATCCTCCTTTTACCATGATAAATTCAACAAAAGTTGTATACTTGGAGAAAAATATCCCTTCTTCTGTTCTACGGGCAAGTGTACCATTGGGCACCTCCGAACTATATCATGATTTCTAAGAATCCAATTTTTAGAGGCACATCCCTTGGCAAAGCATACAGATTGACATTAGTGCCATATACCCTGAAGATTGTTGTATTGTAGTAAGGGATGATATCTCCCCAATTATGTGTCAAATTCAATTCAAGCCTTCTCTCCACTGGCCTTAAGAAATCATGAATTTCCTTTGGAATTTTGGGTGGATTATAAACCAAGGATCTTCTCAATTTGGACCCAAAAATATTATGAAACACCACATAATAAAATTCACGATCATCCCTATCTAGAATTTTGGTCCAGTATTGGATAGGCATATCAATATCATCCTCTTTCTTTTTCAATTCCATATTCTGTCCAAAAATTCTTTCTCCCTTATACAAAAACATGTGCATCAATAAAGAATACCATCTAAAACCAACCAGTGTTTCTCCCTCTTTCAAAGCTACCAAATTCTCATGCATTTTATCGGCCAGATAGGTTGCAAAATCATATACCACATTGAAAGTTGGATTTTGGAGATGCACAACCATGTACATGAGGTCAGTAAACAAGGTAGTATTTATACTAATTCCCAGAACCTAACACAAGGAACAAACTGTCTTCCTGAATTAGTTGCAAAAGTAATTTATGGGAAAAGGTTATGGATCATTCTTGCCAATCGCTATCTTCTTTTTATTCTTTCCCACTGTTATGGTCGCCAAATGAGGAGTCAACAAAGAGGTCCTAAAAAAACCCTTGGTTTTTCTATATTCTTCTCTGAAGGCTTGAATATCAATAGGAACCATATCCTTATTCCATTCGTGCAGATCAAAAACTTCTGCAATCTCCTCCTTGGTTATTCTAACCATTTCCACACCATCGTATATCCTGAAAATTCTGGTCACAGGATCATATCTCGCTGCAACATCCTTCAAGAAGTCAACATCCAGATACACATTCGATACCACCAACTTGGAAAGGTCTAACCAATTAGAAAATAATTGCCAACCTGTGTATGGTACCTCAGCATCTCGAATCGCACATTGTTTATCAGTTAACCCTTCTAAAACCTAGGGCCCATAAAACAAAGCCTTTCCCTCAAGCTTCTTATTGGTGGAGGGTTTCAATATATGTATAACATCCTGAGAAAAGGACCTAGTGGAAGTTTCTGAGCCAAAAATTTGGGCTTTGGGCGCCATTGCACAAGACAAATTAAAATTCGAGCTAGGGTTTTAGGGTATTGGAGAGTCTATGGGAGTTTAACTTCTAGCTTGCAACCTTAAACACAATAGTTTCATAATTTAAAAGGTCTTGGCAGTTATTTCTTGACAAGATTTAAAACAATTTTAAAGCAAATAAACCAGTATGAGCTTTAAAAAAAATCAAAATGAAATCTATACTTGCCTTCCAAAAATCAACAAGTCTTTCGAAAAATAGAGAGTGTGGTGCATACATTACTTATGGTTTTTCTTGCAGATAATTTTAATGGCAGTGATGTTGGACTTACAGGAAATTTCTTGTGTCGCTGGGTACTTGGGAATTCTTTCTCAACATGAAAATAGCAATTCGAGAAAATTTTAGCATTAGATTTGGTGGCTCAGATTGAACTCCACCATTACTATTCACTCATGTGAGAAACAATGGCTATCATACAATGTTTACCCACTTTGAATATCAGTCATCAAACTCAATCCCATCAAGCTAGTACAAGCGGCTCAGATTGAGTCAAGATGGTTTGAAAATGCCACGTTCACCCACCAAATTCTTGGCAAATGAAAACTCAATGACGAGACACCACCTCAGCGTGAGTGGGTCCCACTCCAGATTGCTTCGTACATAACATTGGCATCCACGCATCACCATCTTGCACACCTCACAACATACTTAAAGCCATTATTTTAATCATGTGAGGTCTACGAGGGACGACCATGATCAATCTTCATCATTACATGATAGACATTGCCATTGATTTGATTGCTTTATTAAAACCGCAGGTGAACAAGGACTAGGCCCCACGACCATAGGCAACATGTGGCAACATTTCACACACCTCGCAACATATTTGTGACATCATCGATAATCCTTACGAGGCCAGTGAGGAACGATCAAGATTCGGCTTATCCATCTGATAGTCAAAAAACCTGCACATGCGATAATTGTTATTCATAAGAAACAGGACCGACTAGGCATACAAGGTGCAACCCTTAAAGGATGGAATATTAGACACAAGTCTAATATTATGAAAATTAAGTGGCCCAACATTAACTTTAAGTGAAGATTAAAACTAGGTCCCAAGGTGGAAAAGACTGACAAGATAAGTAAAAGGGGCCGGTAACATGACATTGGAATCCACACATCACCATCTTGCACACCTTGCAACATACTTAAAGCCATTATTTTAATCGTGCGAGGTCTGCGAGGGACGACCACGATCAATCTTCATCATTACATGACAGGCATTGCCATTGATTTGAACGCTTTATTAAAATCGCAAGCGGACAAGGACTAGGCCCCACGATCGTAGGTGACATGTGGCAACATCTCTCACACCTCACAACATATTTGTGACACCATCGATAATGCTTGCGAGGCCAGCGAGAAACAGTCAAGATTCGGCTTAGCCATTTGACGGTCAAAAAACCTGCACATGCGATAATTGTTATTCATAAGAAAGGGGACCGACTAGGCATACGGGGCGCAACCCTTAAAGGATGGAATATTAGACACAAGTCCCATATTATGAAAATTAATCAGCCCAACATTAACTTTAAGTGAAGATTAAAACTAGGTTCCAAGGTGGAAAATAATGGCAAGCTAAGTAAAAGGGGTTGGTAACATGAATGACATAAAAGGCTCCAACCATGACTTATGCAACCGAAAACCTGGAACAACAGGTCAACACAAGATTAGAACGCCCAAATCAAAACAAAACAAAGGACCCAAAGGTAAAGTTTTATTCAAGACCAAAATCCTAAACCCCAAAGCAAACCAGTGATGCCAAACACCAATGAAACTAGGAATGAGCAAAATTGTGGAAAATTTTGAGAGCTCCACCATTGCCCACATTACTACTTGATCATATCCATAAATAAATCTGAAACCCCATGGTCACATCCCCTATTCCTAAAGCATATGAATCCACAACATTTGAACACTCGAAAGAAAATCAATAATTATGTGTAACCTTATCCATTGTATTGGTCTTCAAATTATAGGCATTATAAAGATAGTTTATGCTATAATATGGAAGGGCGAATTGGTGCAATCTATTATCTATCTTCTTACTATTTTCTACTCTAAAGTCTAATTAAAAATGATGTGATGATCTCCTATTCGGGTCTTGATCTCTCTTATATATGAGAGGCAACAAGCTACAATATGATGGAATACAATATAAAATATCATCAACTACAGTTTGGCAAATGATTCATGAAGTACAATATAAAATAAAATATCATGAAGTGCAATGAATCAATGATTCACAATTTATTTGAATACACTATAAAATATCATCAACTATAGTTTGGAATATGATTCATGCAATGCAATATAAAATAAGATATCATGAAGTGCAATGATTCACAATTTAAATGTTCATTGAATACAATATAAAATATCATCAACTATAGTTTGGACTTTGGAACAATGGAAACTGATTCATGAAGTGCAGTAAAAATACCTAAAACCTGTTAATTCTCTTCTATTTCCCAAATGAAGTCAGGGTCCTCAAACTGATGCTCAACTTGAGATAAAGTAAAAGATTCATCTTGATTATGAGTCCGCTCTTCACTTTCTTTGGCTTGTGTCTCAAATTCAGCATTCATTGTGTGATTTGTGTCAATTTCAATATCATTATCATTTGTCCCAGTCCCACTACTACTGCCAGTGCCACTAGTACCAACGCTTGGAATTGGAGTGTCTATGTTGCACAACCCAGTCCCTCTTCTTTCACATGTGGACCTCTAGATTGCGAGTGCCCTTTGAAAAGGATTTTTTTTGACATTATACGCAGTTCCTTTCATCCTTAAGAAATTTTCCAAATTATTGTCTTGTTTGTTTCTTAACTTTGATTTCAAAAACCCCAATGTACTGAAAACTCTCTCATCCTCCACTGACCCTAATATCATTGTTTGAAATATTCTAATATCGAACCACACAATATTTCACTCCTACCTAAGCTTGTCCAAACCTTTTTTATTGATCCTGGTTCAAAGGCCTTCTCCTTGCCCATGGATTTATATTGGTCCCTCATAGCTGTTGCAAAAATCCTACATTGGGATCTAAGCTTATTTTCATTTAAAATTCCTTCTATTGTCTGCTCATTGTATGTTACCTTTTTCAAAAACTGTTCGATCAATATTTTTACTTGATCATGAAAATATTTTGGGTTATCTCGGTTTACCCAAAATTGAGGATACACAATACCCATGGCTTCAAGTATTTCATGTCGAGGGAATCTTTCACGAATCTCTGAGGAAATAGATTTTACAATTTCCTTCAAATTATCACTAACAGATTTAACAATGTCATTAAAATCTTCCTCGTTAACAACTAATTCTCTATTAGAGCGCCTGGTTGTCTTACAATGGTACATTGGTATCTCATATCCACGTACACAAATACATAAGTGCCCACTTGCATTAAACTATAAATAATTATCAGGATTATTCAAATCAATAATTTTCCGCCACATCAAATAATTTGCACCTTCTTGTGTTAGATCTAGATATAGATGATCAAGGGCCAAGCATGTAAGTTTACATAGATTGACATATTCATAAATATACATAGTTCTATCTTGGGATTTCTTCACAAGATTTTTCATCTCATCTAGCATGGGGAGAAGACTAGCTAAAGTCAAGAGTGTCTATATCGCTTAACCTATGTAAGAGGTCAGGAGCTTTGTCTACTGTACTGTGATGCTCGTACATCACTCCAATCAAGGATTGATATTCCCAGAGAACTCGTTGCGTTGGTCCATGCAAGGAGATCCATCTGGTATCAACATCCTTGAGAAGCTTGTTTACAGGTGTTATTCCCTCAGCAAAATGTTGAAATTCTTGGAAACGTTTGGGACTTTGGTAAAAGTATGCGTGGATCTCACGAACTAGATTTTCAACTTTTGATATTGTAGGAAACTTGCTTACAATTTTGAATGATAAATTCATTATGTGGGCCATGCAGTGAATGCTAATCATGTATGGTGCACAAGTAGTTTGTATCTTTGCGCAAAGATTGCTCCTTTGACCTTGCATCACTACAGCTCCATCAACTCCTACACACACCAACTTTTTGGCAATTGTCAACTCATTCGTACCTGCAATTTCATTCAAAGATTTCTTGACTAGTTAAATAGATTTTGTGATGTTGAACTATCCTTCATTTTATGAACACAAAGAAGATGAGCTTGGAAAACATGTTGTTCTATAGTATACAAATGCATATAGACCCAAGAAGTATTGTCTATCGTAGTAACTTCATCTAAAGATAATGCAATGAAATTTGACTGTTTTACTTTCTCCTTTAAATCTTCCTTTACCACTGCAGCAAGACAGTTCGCCCATTCCCATCTAGCATTTACTGACCAATGTGAGAAGGGAAAGTGGGGAACACTCAAATAAGATAATAAATCAAAATATTATGGGTAGTCTGTCATAGGATGCCCCCTAGACAAAATATTAAAAACAACACTCATCTGAATAGTTTTTGATAGATTTGTTGCTGCCATGGCTTTTCCAAAATGAGCCTCAAGTGTACCTTGAAATTTTTCAATCTTCAACATTCTATTTTTATTCTCTTCATAATCCGTGACATACTTAACATGAAGACATTCTTCCTTTTATTTCCATTGTGCGACTGATTGTTCCTTTCTGTCAATGATTTGTTTTTCATAAACTTTATTGATATGCTTTTCTATAGTGTCAAGCTTTAGTTGCAATGTCTCGTCTCTTCCACATTTCCAGCTACAAATCTTACATTTGGCCTCTGTTGCCCTTTCAATATCATTTTTGTTTGATACCCCCACTGATACAATGAATGGGTACTTCAACAACCAACCAAGTTGAAAATTCCTTGTCATTTCCCACTCGCACCCCAATTTTGATTTTCCTTTTCTTTTCTTCCTACCAACATCATCCTCATCCAAGTCAATTATCTCATTCTGGCTAACCAAGGTATCCCTTGGAACATCTTATGTGGTATTGCCATCCTCATTTGATACATTTTGATTTAACTCAATGACAATCACACCTTGACCTTCCTATGGCGGTGAGGTATTGTGAATGCCATCTTCAACAATTTTTGGTGGAAGAGTTGATGATGTAGCTCTACCTTGATCTGATGGATTAAAAGCTTTGCCAATTCTAAAGTAAGATTGTATGATACCTCCACATTTTGGGAATTTTGATGGCCTCCCAGTCTCTTCATTACCCTGAGGAGTCTTACCCTTACTGCTTCACATATTGATCTCTCACTTCGAATAAAATCTAGAAAAAAATGTCTTCTTGTTTAAGGACAGACCGACAAAGAATATAGATCACATTCCCTACTCAAAATCATCTTTAAGACTAAAGCAAGAATGTAAAACAAATAAAGAAATCTTATTATTATAACTAATAACTAATAACAGTATGAAGAAATGATCACTCACCTTTAAGTCTACGTTTTTGGCTTTCGCTGACTTCTGAATCGAGAAGTAGAACCTTAGAACCGAACATAATGTGTAAGAATAAATAAGTTTCAATTATATTTATATCAATCCATATTTGACAAATTTCGCGGGATTTTAAAATGGTATGTTAAAAATTTGGCGAATCCTACGTGCTTATACAACGATAGTTTGTAATTTTCAAGGCGAAATGTGTACTCAAATGTAATTATTTTTAAATATTATTGGTGAAATAGGTCCTCATAAGCAAATTTTTATAAATTTTAATTGGTGAAATGGGTCTTCACAAGCAAATATTTGTGAATTTTAATTGGTGAAATGGGTCCTCATATAATGTTATTTTAATAGTATTGGCGAATATGTAGGTGTTTTATGACATGCTCCCAGGATTCCAGGCGAAAATATTAATCGGTCCATTGGAAATGTGTAGTCTTTTATGGCGAATTTATTGCCTAAACATGCCTCGTAAAAAAAAACCGCTGGCGAATGGAAATACATTGGATCGATAGTTCGTAGAATCGAGCGATTTGGACACCTTGTTGGGTACCCGTAAATTCGCCAATTGGAAAAGATTGGCCACTAAATTTTTCCTTGTAATAGACCATTGGAATTTTGATTTGAGTTTTTAGAAGTTCATTTTGCAAAAATTCCTAATCTTGTAAAAAGTAGTCATATTGAAAAAGTTGTAAACAGTGCAAAAATGCAAAATAGGAGAAGCTCAATGGTCATGTAAGTTGAAAGTCAGTTTGAGGGAATTTGGTTAGTTTATTTTGGTTGTGTAAGGTTTAAATATAGGGTGTGTGGGTCAAATTTTTGTTATGGAGTTTGTATTGAAGTTGAAAACCATAAAATAAAACTTTATTTTCTTAGAATTTACTAGTAAATTGTTATTGCAGGCCATTGTACAGCCTTGTACCATTTGGTTTTGATCCCATTTTCATTTTAGTTGATAGATATATGAACTAACAAGAGATTTGTTTTTGTTTGATTCAATTCCATTGAGATTTAGGGATTTTACAAGCAATTTTCTATTAACGAGTTAAGAACTCTGTTTTAAAGGTTTGAAGGTGTATAAAATGGATTAATCACCCATTCCATCTTTAGAGTAATTTAAGAATTTGTGGAATGGGAACCCTAGGTTAGTTTTAGATGTTAATGGAGGTTTTGAGAGCAGGGAAGGTGTTTGGTTAAAATTTGCATGCTGTCTTAGTTGTGTTTTCATTGATTTTTGGTTCAAAGTTGATAGCTAAATGATGGAGTTTGCATAAAATGAAATGTTAAAGGGTTGGAGATGATTTAGTAAGCATGTTCAGTTATATTTTGATGTTTTTGAGGTAGTGGTAATGTGATTCAATGCTTGGGGTAATGATTTTCAATAAGCCCTCATGTTTTAAACATGGAATTGGCCTAAAGAAAGGGTTTGATGTCTAGGCAATCTAATAGTTGTTTCTCTTGTTAGGAATTGTTAATTCAGTATTTTTGAAGCTTGGTCAAGGTTAGGGAATAAATTTTTGCGGTGAGAGAAAAGGTTTCATGGTGGATGCTTTGTAAAAGTGGCCTAATTGGCCTATGAGGGCAGCGTAGCATCATTGTTTTGGAGGTGTTGGTCCAAAGTTACCTAATGTGATTTTGAGATATGTTTTTTAAGAAGGCAAAGGGTATTTGAAATGACCTTTGGTTTGTGGGTTTGAGGAGTTATCTGAGAGATATGCACAAATTTCTCGGTTTGGATGGCTATAAGAGAAATATGAAAGAATTGAGGAACAAGGGTGAGTTTTGGTTTTGGTGATTGAAAGAGGGTTCAAAATACTTTGAATTGTGTTTGTTTACAATTTTCCTCCCTACTCTGCATTAGCTAGAGACCAATAAAGAGGGGAAAACTATTCTCCGAGTAGACTCTATAGAAGACAATGAAATGTATTGGAAGAGGGTTGTTATCATGTAACTTTGATTCTATAAAATAAAGTATCTCACTATCAATTCATCATTTGTAACCTTTACTAAATAAGGTGTCTAATTTTTTTTTACAATTTCTGTGTAGCAACAATTTCTGAGTAGCATATATTTCTGGTTATATTTCGAGTGTTGAACAAAAGGTTGTATTAATTTAGGTAGACAAAGGAGAGGAACATAGTGTGAATGAGGAATTGACAGGGAAATGAAATTTATGGATGCGGCAACAAATGATAATTAGCCTTTCATTTCCATAACGTACAATACACCAGTGCACTTTTGATTGGGACGTCAATTGCTTGGAGACCTCTAATTTTATTTTCTCTTTGCTTCTCTTTAATCTTGCTTTCTTTGAGTCATGATGCAAGCTTTTTAAAAATACATATATGAGGATTTGAAGTTGGATTAGTTAAAATCATGAAAATTATCTTAAAATCATAATTTTTAATGGCATCAATTTAGAATTTATTTTGTTTACTCGTATGTTCATAAACTAGAATTTACATATATTAAATATTAATATATATAAAATACATTGAGAATTATCATTATTGAAGCACCTATTGCATTGAGAAAATGAATCATTCATGTCAATCGAGCCTTTTAAATAACTTGATTTTTTTATCATTTGCATATTTTACAGATCAATTTCTCAAAATATTTTGACCTTTCCAACTTTCCAATTCAAAAAATCTACCATTACAATTGTTGTTCATAAATTTGAATATTACATTTATAATTTAATTATTAGACGCATATTAAAATTTAATTATTATTTATTATAAAATTAATTAAATACAACTAACCATTTCAACTTCACTATCTTAACCTTTATAATATTGATTACCCATTCTAAATCTATGACCCATTCATAGTTATTTTAAATGTTATATGCTCTAATACAAATATTGTAAAGAGATTTCTACCCAACATTCTTTAATACATTGCTACCCATTTACTATTTTTAGGAAGGAAAAAGACAATAATATAATATTCTTTAGAATTATGCTGAATTAAAAGACAATAACAACATTTAATGATATATAAGCCTAAAGAATACAATCCATGGACATCTTCATAGTGAAATAAATTGTAAAAAGAACCTTCCTATAATGGTGGATAGGCTGCACACCACCTTATTATCATTTTAATATCTTCAATATATCAAAGTAGAGTACGACCCATTCTACAAAACAACAAAGAAAAAAGATAATCTGTAAATAGGACCGGCCTCAACTTAACCGTTCCTCTTGACTTGTAGAGCTTAAGTACACAGAAAGAAATGTTTCGTGAGCATATCACCCAGGCCTTGATGCAGAGCTGACTTTGATGGAAATATCTATGCTATAAATTTATGTCGATTACCTTAAAAGAAAAGGAAAGTCAAGCTAGAAATGCATATCCACTCTCGCCAACGTCATTTTAACATCAAAGAATAAAAATGTACTCAAGTTTTTCATTTCATTATGTGACTGTAGAAAGTCTCTCCGCTTAATAATTAATGGAATAAATATATGAATAATAATAATCTTTTTGGTTGTTTATGTGTTTTTTTCAAAAAATTCATATAATTATTTTTGACTTTTTACTTTTATGTAGAGTTAGCATATTTCACTTTTTAGTTTGTATTTGCTATGACAAAGGATAATATGATTTTTAGAGAAATTTGATAATAAGCTTGAATATTAGAAATATACTAAAAAGGATAAAGTACAAAACAAATATTTCAATTATTAGATATAAAAAGAAGTTTCTAAAATTTTAAAAAATTAATTATAAAATAAATATTCTAAATTTAATATTTCATATAAAAGTGAGTTTCTATCCATTTAAAAAATAATTTTTTTTCTAAATTATATACTTATAATTAAAAATATGTAAAATCTTTTTAAAAAAAATAGCTCTTGAGATTTTTTATATAGATTTATTTAAGTAATCTTTTCCAATCAAGAATAATAATTATTTAAAGACAAGATATAAAAATAATATGTTAAATTACTACACATTAAAAAAACTTTCTAAAATTTAAAAAATATTCTAAGTTTACTATTGCATATAAAAGTAAGTTACTAAATTAATATATTTAAAATTTAAAAATATTGATCTTTAAAAATAAAAAATATTTTTTGATGTCATTGTAAAATGGTTTAAAAATATATATATATAAATTAAATTAAATAAAGAATGAAAATTAATTATTATTTTTGAAATTCTAAATTAATATATTGAAAATTAAAAAATATCCTAAACTTACTATTACACATAAAGATATGTTTCTAAATTAATTAATTAAAAACATAAAAAAATATTCAATATTTTTGAAAAATTGAGAACATTTCAAAAAAGAAAAATCAGTCATAAAATCAGAGCAATCTTCAACTATAATGATGATTACTCAAAATACACATGAATTAACACTACATGAGTCATGAGTAGTATACATTTTCAACAAAAAATATTCAATATTTTTTGAAAAAATAGAATATTTTAAAAAGGAAAAATCATTAAAATTCTATTTTATTCAAAATTAACATATATGTAAAGAATATTAAAATTTTAAGGCTTTATTGAAGGTTTTATTGTACGATCCCTCATGAATACTCTGTAAACTAATATTGTCATGTTTACTCTATCATCCTCATGAATGGCGTGCATCGGTCTGTTGCATGAGGACGTTGCCTGCATGAGGTCCGCACCCTCTCTGCATGCCTGATCGGCTCTTGGGTGGTGCTCCATTTTCCTGGTGGGCGGTGTTATTGGCTGTGGGGTTTGTTTTATTTGCTAGGTGTGTTCTCTTCAGGCATAGGGGTTATGCCTTGGGTGGGGCATTTTGTGGGTTGTTTTTTGCTGCAAGTAGTCTCTTTGGCCGCCGGTGTTGGGTGGGGCTTGGCTTTCTTTGAGCCAGTCCTAAGACTTGTTTAAGCTCGGTGGGTGTCGATCTCAATCCGCTTTGGTTGGAATTTGAAGATCGGCTTTGCATGGCTCAAGGGGAGGCTTCAGGGGTTAAACCCTCAATGGATTTTTGTGTGGTAGTTGGTATTTCATCGCCAAATCGCTCTCCGAAGGTTTTTAATAATAGCTTGTTCTCAGATGGCCCAAGTAATGAGGGATTTGTTCATATTGGCGGTTCTCGTATTCTGAAGACAAATGGGTGCCTTGAATGCTCCAAGGAAAGGTTGGTGTTGATTATTCAACCGGAATCAATTGCGGAGGACATCGAGTATTTCTCAAAACATGCTTTGCTCTGCAAATTTTTGGGAATGAGTGTTTCACTCCAATTTCTGGAAGCATGGGCTCATCGTTCTTGGTCCATGAAGGGTGAGATGGACATAATGTTGTTAGCTAACAACTACTTTATGGTGACATTTAATTACATGGCGGGTCGCATTAGAATTTTTGAAGGTGGGCCTTATTTCCACAACTAGGTTGGCCTATTCATTAAGCCATGGCATGCAGGTTTTGATCCTTCGGAGGAGCTTCTGAATTGGGTGTTGGTTTGGATTCGACTCCCTAGATTACCAGTGGAATTTTGGCACAATGAAATTTTGCATCAAGTAGCTTCATTGTTGGGTAAATCAGTTGGTCTTTCTCAACAAACTCAGGACAGGAAGGTAATGACTTTTGCTCATATTTGTGTTGAAATGGATTTAAATAACCCTATCCCAAACTCTTTGGAAATTCGTGTGGGTTCATGCTCTTGGGTGTAGCAGTTGGATTACGAGACTCTGACTTTTCATTGTCGTCTCTGTCGGGAATTTGGGCATTTGCAGAGAAGATGCCCAAAGTTTAAATCTCCCAAAAATTCGACAACTGAACCTCCTCGCAACCCTTCAAAGGTTGACAAGGCTAAGGAGCCTGTGTCGGGTGAGGCTATGGATCCTGAGGGTTTTCTTTCGGCCAAGTCTCGTAATAGGAACTGGGGCCAAAAGAGGACAATTAAGGATCACCAGGATGGAGATTCTTGTAACAGATTTGAGGTGCTTGATGATCTTGGTCATCAAGAGGTAGATCTGGGTTTGCTGCTTTTGAATCAGGGTGGTCCAGAAGGGGTTCAGGAAGGCATTTTCCCAGAGTATATCCAATCTTCCCCAGAAATTGGGGTTGCTCTGTCGGAACCGGACCTGAGTGTGGTGGTGCATGGGAGGGCTGAGCCTTCATTGGGGTTGTCATTCGGGGACAAGAGGCCCTCTAGCTGAGTGGAGAAAGCGGGGGTGGGTTTGGTGAAAGGGAATAAGGCTTCTCCCTCTTTGGGGATTCTTCAGAAGGATCTAAAGAAAGGGGTGGTGGAGAAGACTTCTAAAGCAGGGAGAAAGAACGATTTGGAGAAATTAAAGTTAATGGGGGAGTCTCTGGTGGAGGCTGGGTCTGTAAAGACCCTAGATTCACATTTCTCTAACCCTCCAAAATGATTGTCCTCTCCTGGAATGTAAGGGGTTTGAACAGTGGCCCTCGACAAAATTTTTTTCGTGATTTGTTGCATTCTCACTCTCCTGATGTCCTTTTTCTTTAGGAAACTAAGTTATCGGTTGAAGGGATGATGGGCGTGATGCCTAACCTATGGTTGCAAGGAAATTGTCAGTATATTGGGGCTCATGGTAATGTGGGTGGGGTGGCTTGCCTGTGGAATCCATTGAAGATCCATCCTCTTTGGTGGGTGTCCTCCAAGTCCTCCATCTCGGTGGTTGTTACAAGTCTGGAGTTGGGGAAAACTATTCTTCTCTCAAACATCTACGCACCCACTGATTTTCCTTGTAAGAAGTTATTATGGTCTCATATTAGTTATGTTCGGAACCTAGCTCCTTTGTTCCCTTGGATTGTGGTAGGGGATTTCAATGCTATTACTGATATAGATGAAAACATAGGTGGTGTTGCAAGATTGGAATCTTCAACTTTCCTTTTTCGTGATAACATCTCTACTTTGAACTTGGTTGACGTAAAACCCTGAAATGAGAAGTTTACTTGGAACAATAGGAGATTGGGGGAGAGTTGTATTGCTGAGAGGCTTGATAATTTTTTGGCATCTTGTTTCTTGGTTGGTGGAGGGTTATCTACTAGCTCTGAGATTTTGGACTGGAGGGGCTCGGATCACTGGCCTATCAAGTTTTCTGCCTCTTCTGCTCGGGTGACTCGGTCCCCCTCTTTTAAGTTCCAAATTATGTGGTTAAGAGATCCTTCTTTGCAGGGGCTTGTGGTTGATTGGTGGAGAGGGGGAAGATCTTCTTTTGGCACTGCCATTTACTCCTTTTCTAAGCGGCTGCAATTTGTGAAATACCAACTTAAAAGGTGGAATAGGCAGTATTTTGGCAACATTTTTCATGCTAACGTTGATTCTCAAGCGGTCTTGGATATCATCACTCAGGAAATAAGGGAGTGTGGTCTTTCTGAGGATCTACTTAGGGAGGAAGCCTAACCTCATAGAGCTTTGGAGGAGTGTGAGCTTCGCGAGGAAATTTTTTGGAAGCAAAAGTCTAGGGTTGAGTGGTTACAGGAGGGTGACATAAACACTACCTTTTTCTTCAACTCGGTTAAGGATAGGAGACATGGTAACTCTATGCTTGTTCTAGTAAATGATAGAAGTAAGCATTTATCTTCTCTGCAGGATATTTTAAGAGAAGCTTCAAATTTCTATGCTTCTCTATTCCATGAGGATTCTCAGGATGTTATGGAGGAAGAAAACCAAGTGTTGGCTTGTATTCCCTCTTTGGTCACTAGAGAGATGAATGAGCATCTCTTATGAGATATCTCGCTAGAGGAATTAGATAGTATTGTTTTTCAGATGAAGAAAGGAAAAGCCCCTGGTCCTGATGGGTTTCTTGTTGAATTTTATCAAGAATTTTGGGACATTACTAAGCTGGACTTGCTAGAGGTGGTGCAAGAGTCTCAGAAAAACAAGCAGATGCTTCTAGCTTTAAACTCTACCTTCCTGGCCCTCATTCCCAAATGTGAGGGGGCGGATCGTTTGAGTCAATTTTCCCTTTGTAATGTTGTGTATAAAATTATTTCCAAGCTGATAGCTGAAAGGCTAAAGCGGTGGCTCAATGGGATCATCTCTGAGGAACAAAGTGGTTTTGTGGAGGACCGTAAAATTTTGGATGGGGTGGTCATTGCAATGGAGACCATTCACTCGATGGCTTCATCAAATGAAAAGGCTATGTTCATCAAGCTTGACATGGTGAAGGCTTATGATAGAGTGAGATGGTCCTTTTTGTAGAAAATTCTTTTTCCTTTGGGATTTGTGGAGGAATGGATCCAGTGGGTGATGAGTTGTGTTACGTCCACTTCATTCTCAGTGTTGATTAATGGGGAGCCTAGCTCTCTTTTTAGTGCTTCTAGGGGTCTTTGTCAAGGGGATCCTATCTCTCCTTACTTATTTATACTGCTGGTGGAAGGTTTGGGTAGACTTGTGAAATGTTATGTGGAGCAGGGTTTGATTCAGGGTTGGAATTGGGGAAATGACTTGCCTCCATAGTCTCACCTACAATTTGTGGATGATATGTCTTTGATGGGTTTGGCCAGGATCAGGGAAGCTTCGAATCTGCACAAGGCCTTGGATATCTATCTTGCTACTGCTGGTCAAAGGATTAATGAAGAAAAATCCTCCATTTTATTCTTTAATACTCTGCAGCCTATTCAACAAAGGATTTCTTATATCTTGAGGTTCCAGATTAGTCCTCTCCCACTAACCTATCTGGGTATTCCTATTTCTGTCGGCAAACTCCCTAGTGATTCTTGGTAGAATATCTTGGACAAGTTTAGTATAATGGTTAGTCATTGGACTCATCGATGGTTGTCTTTCACTCGACAGGTTTTGCTGCTTAAGTCTATGGTGCAAGCTCTTCCTATTTATAGGTGTATGCTATTGGTTGCTCCTATTGGGTTTGTGAAGGATATGGACTCTATGGCTAGACAATTCTTATGGGCGGGTAGCTTGTCCTCATCTAAATGAAGTCTGATTAAGTGGGATGTTGTTTGTAGCCCAAGGCAAGTGGGGGGTCTTGGTTTGCGGAAGGTAGCTTGGTCTGGATTGGCGTTGGCTACAAAGCTTTATTGGAGGTGGTGTGTGGAACAACACCATAGCTAGGCTAGGATCTTAACCCACAAGTATCTTTTGGGAATTTTCAAGGAGGAGCTTCCCAGATTTCCTTTGGATGGGAAAGGCTCGATGAATTGGGGAACGCTTAAGAAAGGTGTCGTGTTAATCAAGGAGGGCCTATTCTAGATTTGTAATAAGGGGGTTGAGGCTATGTTTTGGTCTGATTCTTGGGATGGTCACACTCTGATTCTTCGTCAGTACCCTAATTTGGTGACTCTATCTTAGCACTTTTTGGAGGTCGGATGGTCTAGAGTGAGTGATTTTAAGAATTTTGATCCTGGTGGACAGGTGGAGGTGGTTAGGTGGAAGGACCCTAGTGATTGGCCTATCCTCAGGATGGAGGAGGATAGTATTGTGCTTCAAAATATCTTGGCTGGAAGACATTGTAATTCCCTAAGGGATAAGGATATTCTAGCTTTGAGCCCGAACCCTAAGGGTGTTTTTACTATGGCTAGTGGTTATCAGGTGTTGTTCTCTAGTAAGTATGGGGGGATGGAGGTCCCTTGGTGGAAACATGTGTGGAATAATTTCTCATGGCCCAAGTGTAATTTTTTGTTTGGACTCTTGCTTGGAATATATGTTTGACTTGGGAGAATCTCCGTAAGTGGGGATTCCAGGGCCCCTCTATGTGTATGCTATGTGGGGGCTGTGAGGAGGATTCTCCCCATTTATTTTTCCAGTGTTCTTATTCTATGCGGCTTTGGCATTGGTGGTGGGGTGTTTGGAAACAACCTTGTGTTCATGCATCTTCTCTTGAGGAGTTTTGGAGTAATTTGGGTAGGTCCCCCTCCCAGGCCTCTTTTCTCCAAATTTTGTAGAGCATTGGTCCTACTTTCATCCTTTGGAAAATTTGGTTGGAAAGGAATCGTAGGATTTTTTGTGGTGAAAGGATGTTTCCTCAACAGGTTTGGCACAAAATTATTGGTATGATCCAAGAGACAGTGGAAGCTAAATGTGAAGTGGCTCTTCCACTGGAAAGAAGTGATGATGAGATTGCGAATAGATTGGGGGTGCAAGGGTTGAATCCTATCTTTGCCTGTGTTAGAAGAGGTAGGAGAGCGAAGAAGAAGGTTTAGAGGGTTGGAAGATGGATGCCTCCTCCGATGGAATTTCTGAAAATTAATACTGATGGTTCCTCTAGAGGCAACCCTGGGCTTGCTGGTATTGGGGGAATTGGTAGAGATTGCTCAGGTTCAGTCATTTTTCTTTTCTCCATCCATAAGGGGTGGAATTCTAACAACCTCATGGAAGGGCTGGAAATTCTTTGGGCTATTGAGTGTGCTTGTACCATGGGATGGCATAAGGTTATCTGTGAATCAGATTCCCAAATTATTGTGAATTTGTTGCTCGAGAAAAGGGTGGTTGGTGTTGATTGGCAGATTGCGATGGTGGTTAGACAGATTTTGCAGAGGTGCTCTACTTTGGAAGTGGTATCTTTTGTCCACATTCCGCGGGAGTGGAATAGGGCAGCTGGCTGTTTGGCCAAGTGGGCATCTGAACACGAGGAGGATTGGAGGATTGAGGAGTGGAGATAGTTATCTCCTGAGTATGTTCTTGAACTACAGAGGGTCATTGCTGATGATATGAAAGGATAAGTCGTTGATGGTTGGTCGGGTAGTGGTTGTGTTCGTGCTTGAGGTTTTGGATTTTCCCTTGTGGGAGCTCATGGTCTGCCCCTTTCTTTTGTATATTAATCTTTTGATTTCAATAAATTTTTTACCCCCTTTTTATTTTAAAAAAAAAGGTTTTATTGTACAAAAATATAGCAACTTAAATAGACAAGTTTTTCATAATAAACACACATCTAAAATAAATTTAAAATTATAAAATTAATACAAAAAAATATAATAAATCTATTATTACACATTAAAATGATTTTTAAAGTAATGTATTTAAAAAGAGCATATCTATCTTTAAAAAAATAATATAATTAAGAATTACATTTACACTTAAGTTTATCATATAAAATAATTATGTAACATTATTATTATTTATGTATTTATTATTATTTACAATTGTGTTATGATTATGATTAGGACTTAGTTAGGATTGGGGTTCAATTATAATTCTAAGATAAAGCTTGGAGTAAGGGTTAGCATGATTAGGGTTAGATCAAGATTATAATTAGGGTTAAGGTTTAAAATGGTTTAGTTAGAGTTCAATTAAGATTAAGGCTACGTTAGGATTATGGTTAAGGTTAGGGTTATAGGATAAAGCTTTAGGTAAAGGTTAGGATTAGGGTTGGGGTCAGGGTTAGGGTTAGGTTTCAATTACGGTTAGGCAAATTTATGGTTAGGGCTAGGGTAAGGGTTCAATAAGGGTTAGGGTTAGGGTTCAATTAGTATTATGGTCAGAATTAGGGTCATTAGAATTTAGGTTAGTATTAAAATTATAATTATGAATAGAGCTAGAATTATGGTTAGGGTTAGAATTAGATGTAGGGTTATAATTTAATTAGGTTTAGATTTAAGGTTAAAATTAAAATTTAACTAGGGTTAGGATTTAACTAGAGTAAGGGTTCAATTAGGGTTCTAAGATAAATCTTGGGGTCGGTACTAGGGTGAAGGTTGGTGTTAGGGTTAGGGTTAAATTAGCATTAGATTTTTAAAATAAATCTTGGGGTAAGAGTTAGGGTTCAATTAGGATTCTATGATAAGTATTTGTGTTAGCATTAGGGTGAAGGATAGGGTTAGGGTTATGGTAAAAATAAATTTTAGGGTTAGAATTAGGGTTTGAGTTATGGTTTTGGTTTAATTAGGTTTATAATTTAATTATTGTTCTAGGGTTAATATTGGGTTCAATTAAGGTTCTATGTTAAGGTTAGGGTTACAGGATAAAGGTAGGGGTAAAGTTTAGGGTTAGGGTTAGGGTTAGGGTTAGGGTTAGGGTTAGGACTCAAGTAGGGTTAGGGTTACAATTCAATTAGGGTTCGATGCAATTAGAATTAGGTCTAAGGTTAACGTTAGATTAGTTTAATGGTTCAACTAAGTTAGGTTTCAATTAGGGTTAGGTTAGGGCTCAATTAGTATTATAGTTATAAAGGGTTACCATTACAATTAGGGTTAGTGTTAGAATTATAAATATAAATTGAGTTAGAAGTATAGTTAGTGTTGGAATTAGAATTAGTTATAGTTAGAGTTAGGGTTAGATTTAAGGTTAGGATTAGAATCAATTTGGGTTATGGTTCAATTAGGATTCACTAATAAATCTTGGCATTAGCATTAGGGTTAGGGTTCAAAAATAAATATTTGGGTCAACATTATGGTTATTGTTTAATTAGGGTTAGATTTGGAGTAAGGGTTAGGGTTAGGGTTAAGGATTAAATAGTCTTATGTTCAGGGTTTAAGTACAATTAAAATTCAATTATGGTTAGGATTAGGATTCAATTGGTGTTCAATTAGGGTTAGGGTTCTAGGATAAATATTAGGATTAGGGGTAGGGTTGTAGTTAGAATTCAACTACGATTAGGGGTAGGGTTACAATAGTGGCAAGGGTTAAGTTTCAATTAGGATTTAATTAGCATTATGATCAATATTTATATTAAATTAGGGTTAAGTTTCAATTGGGGCTAATATTAGGATCCAATTATAATTAGGGTTAAAGTTAGGCGAGGGTTAGGGTTTAATTAGGATTACATTTTAAATTAAGGTTGCTATTACAATTATGATTATAAATATAGTTAGAATTATGGTTAGGGTTAGAATTATAATTAGGTTTATAGTAGGGTTAACATTAGAAGTAGGATATGTGTAAGGATTATAATTAGGGTAGTGGGTTGAAATTAAAACCTAAACCTAACCCTAATTTTAATTATAACCCTAACCCTAACCCTAACTTACTTTAACTCTAACTCTAACCCTAACACTACCACTAACACTAATTTTAATTGCAACCCTAACCCTAACCTCAATTTTAACTCTAATTCCAAATGTAATCCTAACCCTAACTCTAACCCTTATTCTAACTCTAATTCTAACTGTAACACTAACCCTACCTCTAATGCTAACCCTATTTAACCCTATCTCTAATTCTAACCCTAATGCTAATGGGAACCCTAATACTATCTCTAATTATAATCCTCACCCTAATCCTAACCTAAAATATAATCTTAAACATAACCCTAACCCTAACCTTAATCCTAACTCCATCCCTAACCTTAATTATAACCATACAATTAACACTAACCCTAATCTAAACCCTAATTTTATCTCTAATTTAGTATCCCTAACCCTAATTCTAACCTTGCACCTAACCCTAACCCTATCCCTAACCCTAATTGAATAAACCTAACCCTAAACCTAACCTTAATTTTATCTCTAATTATAGCCCTAACCTTGATACTAATTATGACCTTAACCCTAAACCTAACCCTAACCATAATCCTAACCATAACCCTAACCCTTACCATAGCCATAATCATAACCCTAAATCTAACCCTAACCCTAACCTTAATTATAACCATACCATTAAAACTAACCCTAATTTGAACCCTAACTCTATCTCTAATTGTATCCCTAACCCTGATTCTATCCTTGGACCTAACCCTAACCCTAGCCATAACCCTAGCTCTAAACCTAACCCTAAACCTTACCCTAATTTGAGTCGTATTTAGATGACTATCCTATTCTCAAGGAGTTCCAAGACGTATTCCTTGATGAACTTATGAAATTGCCTCCAAAGTGAGAATTCAATTTTTATATCGACCTAGTTCGAGGAGTTGATCCTCAATCCAAGGGACCTTATTGGATGACCACCTCAAAACTCTATGAGTCAAAGGCCCAACTAATGGAATTTTTGGATAAGGGACTCATAAGACCCAGTGTGTCTCCTTAGGGAGCATCGATTATTTTTGTGAAAAATAAAGATGAAACTTTACATCTATGTATATATTATTAAATGTTGAACAAGGTTACCATCAAGAATCAGTATCCACTCCTGAGGATTAATGAATTTTTTGATCAAATGAAGGGAGCGACAATGTTCTCCAAAATTGATCTTAGGTCAGGGTACCATCAATTGAGGATTAAGGAAGAATATATTTTGAAGATTACATTCAGAACTCAGTATGAACATTATGAGTTCACGGTGGTACCTTTTAGTTTAACTAATGCACCAACAACCTTTATTAACCTTATGAATAGTGTATTCAAAGACTACTTGGATGATTTTGTCCTAATCTTTATTGACGACATCCTAGTATACTCAAGGACCGTCAAAGAGCATGATAGACATTTGAGGATAGTTTTTCAGTGATTGAGAGAGAGGAAACTCTTTGGAAAGTTGTCCAAGTGTTCCTTCTATCAAGACAAAGTGCACTATTTGGGCCATATCATTTCAGCTGAAGGAGTTTCCACGAACCCTGAAAAGATAAAGGCGACTGTGGAATGGCCAGTGCCTCAGAATGTGTCAAAATTTTGTAGCTTCATGGGCCTCACAAGATTCTATAGGAATTTTGTGCAAGGGTTATCCCAAATTGCATCTCCTATAATCTCACTCCAAAGGAAGGGAACGTGGTTTGAATGGATCAAGAAATACAAGCAGGCATTCCAACTCCTGAAGGAGAGGCTCACGACAACACCAGTGTTGACTACCTTTGATCCTAATGGGAGATTCATAGTAATCACAAATGCTTCAAGAGAGGGATTGGGAGCAGTATTAATGCAGGACAAACAAGTGGTAGTGTATGAATCAAGGAATCTCAAGCAACATGAAGTGAACTACATTCCTCATGATTTGGAATTGGCGACCATAGATAATGCCTTACAGATGTGGATGCATTATCTTTTGGGAAAACTATTTGAACTCAAGACAAACCATTTTGGGTTGAGATACATATTTAACCAACCAAACCTTAATGCACAACAAAGAAGGTGGTTAGAATTCCTTAGTGAGTATGAATTTGGAATTGAATACATAAAAGGGAAAGAGAATAGAGTGGTTGATGCTCTTAGTAGACGAAGGTGATTAGTATGGATTTTGTATCGGGGTTGTCATTGAGCAATAATAAGAATGATGTTATCTTGGTCGTGATTGATAAGTTGACCAAGGTTACACACTTCATTTTGGGAAACCTTAAGGATGGATTGTTGACCCTGGCTAAGAAGTTTGTTCAGGAGATCTTTTGTTTACATGGAGTTCTAGAGACTATCATTTATGATAGGGACACATGGATGACCTCAAGGTTTTGGATGAAATTGAATGCGACATTGGGGACTAAATTGAATTTTAGCTCGGCTTATCATCCTTAGACTGATAGGAAAATGGAGAGGGTGAATTAGGTAGTCGAAGACCTCCTTTGAATGTATTGTATGGACCAACACTTTAGGTGAGAAGAATATTTTCCTTTGGTATACTTTTCTTACAAAAACTCATATCATATATCCTTAGGCATGGCACCATTTGAAGACTTGTATGGGCAAAAGTTTCGTATCCCCATCAGTTGGGATAAATTGGAGGATAGGATCATACTAGGACCTGAAACGCTTAAGGAAATGGAAGAAAAAATGAGGGTCATTAAGAGCAGATTGAAAGAGGTGGAAGATTGAAAGAAGAGTTATGTCGACAAGAACCAAACTCTTAGACATTTCGCAATAGGGGAAATTTTTTTCTTGAGAGTTAAACCTCATAAAAGCTTTATTTCTTTTGGAAAGTCTTCCAAGTTGGCCCCAAGATATGTGGGACCATTTGAAGTCTTAGAAGCGATTAACCCGGTTGCTTATAGACTAGCTCTACCACCTACCTACTCTAGGTCGACTTCACAATGTGTTTCATGTTTCCTTGCTTAAGCCATATCATCTTGATGTGACTCATGTACTTGATTGACAATCCTTGCAGTTACATATCCAGGAGTGGTGCTAGTGGAGCCCATTAGAATCTTGGATAGACTCAATGTTAGGTTGCAGAGTAGAGATATTGCTCAGTTTAAGGTCCAATGGGACCAATACTCTGAGGACAGTGCTACTTGGGAGGATGTGAAAGAAATAGAACACTCCTTTCCAAATTTTCTTTCTTGAAAGAGAAACTCAATAATTTTGTTTGAATTTTTTTGAATTGAGATACTATGATATTTCATGCTTTAAAATTCTGATGTTCAAATGGACATATACTTTTGATCTGATGTTGAAATAGACATATATTTTTGATCTGATGTTGAAATAGCCATATATTTTTTATGTGATGTTGAAATAGACATATATTTCTGTATGAGATGTTGAAATAGACATGAATGTTCAAAATTTGATATAATGATCTTTTATTCGATTTACTAGACATTGGGACGATGTCTCTTCCAAGAAGGGAATGATGTCATGACCCAATTTTATTGCATATTCATTATAATATGGTAAATTGAATTATTGAAAGAAATTCAATTAATATTCAATGGAGATTCTGAAATATTCAAAAATTGGATAAACGAGTTGACCAATGTTGACTTTACAACTTTTGTGAAAAAATATTTTATATGATTGAACATTACTCATCAAGTTGCAAGTGCAAGTGTGTGCAATTGCAGGGTGACAAGTAGAAGAGGTTGAAGTAGAATTATTTAGCCAGATCAAACGGTGAGCCAGTTGGAATCTAGGTGCACACACCACAAATGGCATGATGACTTGCATTTGAACTAAATTGGATATATAAGAGAACATAATTTCCTGACTTGAACTGTTCCAGTGTTTGAAAATAAATGGCTTGTAGATTAAAAATTGTCTACTTAAACTTTGTGTTTGAAGAAAAACAAAAGCGAGTATTGTTAAGGAAATTTCTTTGTTAGTGTAAATATATATATATAGGTCCATGTATATATAAATGCTCAAAGTGAAAATTCAAGTTCCTTGTTTTAAATAATGATGTATGGAACTTATAAGCCATTCTAAAAAAATAAATTATACATGAAAGTATATATAAATATATATATATATATATATACATATATATACATGTATGTAAATAAAATTTGAATACATACATATATATAAATGTATATATATGTACATACAATATTGGAAAATATGGTAAATAAGAATGGAACCATTTAAATACACATAGATATATACATGTATATATATAATATATATACATATACATAAACATATATATATATGTATATATATAAATGTATACTTATTCAATTTATATTTAATTCAAATTTATAAAAGATATATTCTAAAATCAGTCTATTCGAAATGAAGAAGATATCATAAGTTAATCCACTAAGAATGTGGATTGTCACCACCTTAATGACAATAATCTAAATTTAGAGGTAGCCAGTGGTGGCATCGCAATGACGCCATCACCTAAAAAGCATTGCAAATAATGTATTGTATCTATCATTTTGGGGGAGATAGCCGTGGGAAAAAGAAGAGAAGGAGGCGACAAATTGGGGGAAAATTTGAAAGGAAAAATAGGGGTTGAACTAAAAGCTAGGAAAAAATTGAGGAAAGAACGACATCATAGTTCGATTTTGGGGGTAATTTGATCCTCATATTCTTGCAATGACTTAGTATTACTTCTATTATCAAATGTTGTTATAAGTTTATTCTTCATTTTGTTTATGATTATTCATGGAATATGTCATTGTTTTGTATGTCAAACAAAATGAATCCGAATGAGTGAGTAGTTATATGTATATCATTGCCACCACATGCAGGGCGCATGGCCTACGACCTATGCAGTGGGAAACTAACATAGTTTAGAGCCTTTGTGGCTAATGTATAAGAGCTAGGCTGAGGCTCGAGAGCCTCCAATGACTTGGCCTTCACCTTTTTGTTGCATGAAAATGCTCTGCCTTATGTAGGCTATCAAAAATTATTTCGATATACTGTATGTGTTTGTAAATATGTTCCTTGAGAAGGATCGATTCAATCCTATGGGGGGAGAATGCATTCTTTTCATTTCATTTGTATTGTTTCTAAGCTTATTATTGATGGGTCGAAGATCGTAATAGGGCTTATACAAAGATCTTAGAGCCTTGCATATGTGAATATTGCTTTTAAATGGGTATTCAACCTCGTTTAGTAAGAATGGTGGAAAGGTTTTTCCTATAATAGAAGAAACACCAAGCCATGTTGGGTTTGATCTTATTATTGATGGCTAACCCTTGAATGTATAATGAAACATACAGAAGTAGACATGTATAATATTTCAGCTCATGCATGGTAAAAATATTAAGCCCTCATGGACGATTTCAAATATATCTTTGAAGCCTAGGAAGAAGATACCCGATCATAGGGATTGGTCGATCGTGAGTAATCCTTGTTGTTTTGTTGCATCCTGAAAATAGCATTTTTAATTGTTGAACTTAAAGCTTCTATGCTTTCTTAGAATGAAATATTTTCTCAAGAAACACATCGACAGACATGTCAAACCTCGTTTATTCATATCATTTGTCACTCATTGTATTTCTAGTGATGAAATTATTCAAGATCTGGGGAATAGATATTTTTTCCTTATGATTGAAATTGGGCTATTCGATTTGTTTGATTCCAATTCATAATATAAACTAGTTTTGTATTAAGCAGTGAAATTTTACTTGTAAAGTGATCATTTAGCATGTAAATAGCTTGAGGAAAGAAAATAGAGTAAACAAAAATATTTGACTTTAAATGAAACTGTTTAGTTTGAAACAAAAATGTGTTGATATAAACAATGGACATTCTTTTACAAACAACTTTGTTCATTAAAAATTTATCCTTATAACTGAAAATAACATTTTTTATAATTTTTTAGTAGGAAACGTTGCATGTTTTGTTTAAACATTGAATATACATGTCTCAACAACTTGCTTCATAACTGTTTAGTAGGAAACAACATTTTTCTATTCAAACAATGTATATGTGAACAACTTGCTTCATAAAGTTTTAGTAGGAAACAACATTTATTTTGTTCAAACAATGAATGTACATATGAAAACAACTAGCTTTACAATTATTTAGTAAGAAACAATATTTGTTTTGCTTTGAAACATTGAATGTTCATATGTGAACTGCTGGTTTCATAACTGTTTAGTAGGAAACAAAATCTATTATGTTCAAACAATGAATGTTCTTATGTAAATATCAATTTTAGAAGAACAATGTAGTGAGAATGATATAACAATATGCGTGAAATTTTTAGCACAAAATTCTTCTATTTTCTTTATTTT
Organism: Sequoiadendron giganteum; assembly: GCA_007115665.2. Taxonomy (NCBI): domain Eukaryota; kingdom Viridiplantae; phylum Streptophyta; class Pinopsida; order Cupressales; family Cupressaceae; genus Sequoiadendron; species Sequoiadendron giganteum. The sequence continues at coordinate 465,529,778 of CM021101.1, read as the reverse complement.
GACAAAGAAACGTCAATTAGAATACTATTTAAAGATTGCAATTTGAATAATGATTATTTTAGAATGTATGCACAAACTTTAACATTAGTGGACACATATATGTGTATGCACATAGACTTTGTCTATGTACATACACATACTTGTGACATACCTTCTTTTGTTTTTAGTACATTTTTAAAGGAAAGTGCTTAAGATGTTAAGTAGAAAATAGTCATAAGAATGATATGACTGATTGTTGAAGTACTCTATGAATCATAGAATCTGATTTCCATTTAGAGTATAGATTAGTATTTTGTTCTTTTGAAGACATTTGTGAAAGAATATTTTAAATACTTGAGCTGAATAGTGATACCTTAGTTGACTAGAGAATGTATGGTTAGTTGTTGTAATAGAAAGTTACCTTCCGGGATGGGTGCTAAAGTGAAGTTCAAAGAGTACAGGTTTTCTTTACCATAACATATCATTTTCTATTGTTGCAACACACTTATTATGCTTGGCCAAGCAATACAGTTCATTATGTATGTATGAATGAAATTTGTGATTTCACTCTCTGCCATTCCTAGCATAGATCTTACACTTTATTTTCTAATTTTTAGATAGAAATTGCATGTTGATGTATGGGCACACACCAAATTCCACCTTGCAGGTTTTTCTCTTGCTAAAATTTCCATGCAGGTTCGGGCATTCTTCAAGTCAGAATAATATTGAGGAAGCATAAACTTTGTGGTTAGGCAGTAAAGTGCTTCAACCATGTTCTCAACCACCAGTGGAGGCGAGTGTTGAAGAAGAACCATAGTTTTTCACCAAACTATTATAGTCTATGATGTAACTTGATGTAATTCATTCATGTACTTGATGAAAAATGTACTATGTAATGACATTGTGGCCTTAAGAGCCAAGTAAAACTTGATATTGTAATTTGACTTTTGAAGTGAATATAAGAATCTTTGACTCATTTTAAATGGACATGTGTAGCTATGATTGACTTTAGCCACTAGTTATGTCTTTTTAATTTGGAGTATATTCATGTGTCATTTACAATAATATTAATTAAGTAATAATTTGGAATGGTTTATTACACTGATAGGGGTGATGGAGTTGATGAAATGAATGCAAGCAATGACAAATTCATCAATCTATATTTAACGAATAGGGGGTTTTTAAATAAAAGAAAAAGATAGATCAAGGCATACATCAGTGAAACATGAATAAAATTATCTAATATCTGGACATATATTTTCAACAACAAATGTTCCTCCAATAGATCAAGAAAGCCATAACATGATGAAATTTACAGAACAGTCCATACTATTGCATGCATCTATGGTGCTTAATTTAACCATCATAATCACACATCATAAATATTTTAAAGATTCCAAAAGAACAAACTCTCATTTGTTGCCAAAATCATAGATCAACATACTTTCAATAATTCAATCCATAGATAATTTAATGAAATAATCTATTAATTTGGTTCCTTCTAATGATTTTCATCGCATAAGAAACACTCATGCTTCAGCACAATCACTGGCATACAGATAGATTATAATTCATTAACCTTATCCAACAAACTCAATTCCAACACCATATTGCATAAAAAACACCTGTATTTGTATTCAACTTTAACCAAAAATAACAACGTATCTCTGTAAAAACTATGAAAAATCCTATCTCCTACTATCAGGTGGCTAATCTTATTCTCATCACCCGACCTTTACAATATGGTACCCTACAATTATATATAGATGTACAAAATATGAAGTCCCCTCTATCTAAAGTCGAGATCCACCTTTTTAGGAACTTAAATTTTCTTGGAAACTCAGATCAATTGATCTCTAGTTCCCATATTCATCATGTAGTAAACTGGAGAGAAAAAGAGAGAGAAGAAAAGAAAGCCATGCGCCCATAAGACTGTCAGTCATGCATGCGGAGAAGAAAAGAAAGCCATGCATCCATAAGACTACTAGTTATGCATGCAAAATTTTCTTTGAAGTGTACTCATAATAACTAGGGAAGATTTGTTGAAGCATATCCAAATCTGGTCCATCAATCCAACTATCTTCAAACTTAATCCTCTTCAATTCAATAGCAATAAACACTCCTATGTCTCTCAACTTTATCAACTCCCTTCTAGCGGCCCTTACCTCTTCTCTAGTATCCATCAATCGATCCAAGAACAGATCTTCTCCATCATCTCCCTTTTGTATGACCTCTTTAAGTCTACCATCCCATTTCTCTTTTAACTGAATTAAAGGCAGGCCTTCCTTCATTGGCATATCAACATTCACTATAATAGCAATAACAACTTCTAGTTCATCAAGCTATTCATTTAGATCTTTGCTAGAATCCTGAACTTCATTCTTATGTTTGTAGAAAAAGATAGCTCTATACCGGATTATGCTGGAGGCCTTTTCCAAGAAATCTGTGTTATCCTCTTCAAGGATTGACTGCTCCAGAAGAGTGGATTTTGGTAATTTATTGATCTCTTTTAGCTTCTGGATATACCCTCTATACTCCTCCTCTTGTTCTCCCAATGCTTTAGCATGCTAACTCATTTCTTCTATTAACTTCAAAGCCTTCTCATGAACCTCATAACTAATTTCTAGCACCTCACCTACTTCTTGATTAGGATTTTCGGTCCATCTATCCATCATCTCAGCCTTACTCCTTATCTGCACCAAATCATCCACCTCTCTCTTGCTAAGAAAAACTTGTGTCTCTATGGTGGTAATTTGCTGTAACCTCAGAGCATAAACATTCTTCAAGAAGGTGTGTAATTGATCCAATTGAGCCTTAAGCTCATCCTTTCTCTATTTATCCTTCATCATTCTTGATTTGGTGGATGATGCTACCACATCAATTAAGTTCATTTGCTGATTTCTTGTGGGTCTTCCCAAATTGACCGTGCCTAGCTGGTAATCAGTTAACTGCATATCCCCCACATCCTTATCCACCACTAGTATTGCAAATTCAGCAACAATTTCTCCTCCTTCAGTGAGTCTAGTGGAATGCAAAATTTTAGCCTTCTTCTTGGGTCTTTCTTTTTCAATCTCTTTCATCATGTCTTCCCAATCAAGAGGTTGTGAGGGTGTTACTGGCCCCTTTTGAAGATCAAGTTTTAACCAAGTGGGAGCACTTGGAGTACTGGCCATTAAAAGAAGAAGAAACAGTTGTAGAGGATAAAGGTTGTAGCATATTAACCTTAGGTTGAGGATCGACCTCCTGTACATCTTGTTGTTATTGCTCTACATTTTCCTGTGCAATATTTTCCGCTTCTTCCTTGTCATTCTGTTCTTGCATCTTCTTGTCTTCTTGTTCCTTATTCATTTTTTCCTCTTCCAACCTTTTCTCTTCAAGTAACTTGTTTCTCTCTTCCTCCAACGCTTTAAGTTTGTTTGAGGCTTCCTTTTCCTTTTGTAGCTGCTTGGCCAACTCCTCAGCATCTTTCTCTTTTTGTGCGCATTCTGCTTCCTCCTTACTTTTATAGGCTTCTTCAATTAGCTTTAATTTGGCCTATAGGGCTTCTCTCTCCCTTCGCTACTTAGCCTTTTCCTCCTCTAGATCATGAATATTTTGCACCATCTCTAGCTTATCATTTTCTTCTTTGGTCTTTAGCTCCTGCTCCTTTTGCCTTTGTTGTTCCAACACTTCATCAGCTCTTAGCTTGGCTTCCATTTGTTGTTGTTGAAGTAAGATATCTGCTTGTGCCTTATCATCTATTGCCTTTTCCTTCTCCATTGCTTCTGCATGTGCTTTATCATCTGAAGCTTTCTTTGCTTGCTCAAATAGGGCCCATTGATCTTCTTCAGTTAACACATGTTTAGTTTCTAGAGGCATCTCCTCCTGCACATCCTTTTCTGACAAGGTCTCATCAGAATCTGTTTCAATGTCATGGATCTCCATCTCCACTTCCTTTCCCTTTAAGGTTTCAGCTATTTCATGGAGAGTCCCCTTAAGCATCTCTTCTCCTTGTTGCTCTGTAGGTAGGACTTGAGCAGATGAATCTCCTCCAAATGATACTGGAGCCATTGATCCTATTGGAACATTTTCCTCCAATGCCTTAGGTTCATCTTGAGTGGAAGCTTCCAACTCAATCTCTTCTATGTCAGAAGGGAAGAACTCTAATGGTTCTTTAGGTGGAACTCTCCTCTTAGTTCTTTTATATCATTTTCCTTTCTTGGGAGCTGGACCTCCAGGACCTTTAGCTCTGAGAACAACCCATTGGATAGTCCTATCCAGTATAGGTCTTGCTATATGTTTGATATCAATGGTTTTCTCAGCATCCCAATCCATTGGATCGAAAAAATTGTACCTATGCTTTGTGCCTCATAGGATGGATCCAACACTACCATATCATCTGATAGTGCATCAGGAACATCAGTTGTCACTCCACATTCGAAACACAGTGATGTGAGCCAAACCAGACTCAACTATTCTTCCAGTTCTCCCTCTTACATCATCAGTAAATTTTTCTGAGTATAGCTCGTCACAATTGAATGGGCCTAGATTGGTGTCAGTTATATCAGCCCAATCAAATTCCACCTTGCTAACAGTGACAGCAGGACCCCTATGGTTATAGCTCAAGGTATAAGGCAGTTGTTCCAATTTAACCTTCTTAGGCTGAGTTGATGCCTTCAAAGTTTCTACAAGCTGACTCCTCTTAGCAGCTTCTCCTGATATTCTTGACATTCTTTAACTTCCTGTAACAAAACTTTAAATTGGATCCTTGAACAAATATAACAAAATATGCTTTAAGATCTTACCCTTCTTATATATACTAGAGGCGGAACCAAGTAGAAAACATTCTAAATAGTATCTCTTTTAAAGCACTGTCAAGATCAGATTCAAAACAGTTATTGAGATTACAGTAATAACAAGGCGGGACCAAAGCCAGAGTTGGAATAGTAACCAGAATCAGAATTGGAACGAAAACCGATTTGGTTCTATGATGATTTTCTAATTTCATATTCAGTTTCGCTTTCACTTCCACCTAGGTTACAAATATTTTGAAATCCTTCCTTTTGTTGTAAGCAGAGTTGAAGACGGGATGGAAATGGAATCAATACTTTCTACAAAACATGGTTCAAAGTCTAAATCGATTTTGATCCTGCTTTCGCTTAAAATAACCATGACGTCATAAAATTCTTTGACAGGATAATAAAAACTAAGATCTAAGAACCAGGTCATATCAAAATGAAAGGGGCTCAAAAATAACCTATATAAGACCATCCCCATATGAGTATGAGGAAACCATAATAGTTAGGGCATCATTTTTAAAACAAAAAATGCGCCAAAACCCTAACTCACTAAACCTCGATTTCAAACCATTTAGGGCACAAATTCAACCTTATTCAAATTAATCAGATTAATGCGCAACAGGATTCCTAAGTAAAAATATAATTTATCAAACCCTACCCACTGTAAAAATAGAAACTAATCTACCATTAAAAACCTAGGGCATCACGATACGGTCATGATTAAAACGTGAAAACGATTGTGATAAAAACAAACAAACAAGCAACCAAAACGCAAGAAAAACAAGAAACAAAATGAAAGAGAAGAAACATGAAGAACATGAACTCACAAGAGAACTGAGAGTCACGAAATCGTGAGAAACCAACGACCACACAAAACAAAAAATGCGAAACAAAGTGAAAGAGAAGAACATAAACCCTAACTCAAACGCAAATAAATAGGTTAACCCTCTGAGATGATTTTGTGCATGATTATATCCCTTTCGATCGAATCACACGTCCAAACACTCCACTGCAACTTTACCTCGCTCTTGATCTCTTAAACAATGATAATAACTTCCAGTTAATCCCTAACTAAGGTTAAAACTACAACTTTGCGCGTGCATGGCACCTATCATCAATGCCATAAATGAGCAAGATCAAAGTCGAAACTGCAGAGAGAACTTGCACATTATTGTTGTGCAACTTTAGTAAAGTCAATGACCAAACTGGTAGGAGCGAAATCGGAGTTGAGATTGATTTAGAAACTTTGTCCAAGTTTCAAATTTGGTTCCCATTCTGACTCTGGTTCCGCCAACAAAGAATAAAATGAAACAAAATGTCAAATAAAAACACAAAGACAAAAATGAGAAAAACCAAAAATAAAACCTAAGTCTAAACAAATAGACCAAAAGGCGGAGGCAGAGGCAAATCAGGAATGGATTTAGAAACCATGAATAAATTCAGACTTAACGTTCGCTTTGGTTCCGATTCCGACAAAGACAAAACCAAAAGACCACAAAAAAGAAAAGGTCGTTGGGATGGGGATCGAAATCGATCTTTGAAACAAGTTTCCAAACCCGATTTAGTTCCGGTTCCGGCAAAACAAACAAAAGAAAAATAAAGTACTGGAGAAGAATAACTCCTAAATTTGTTTGAAAAATGAACAAGGATAAAAAAAAAAAAGGGGGACCCATTTTGTCCCATTCCATGCCTTCCATGAAACTCAAAAATGGCATGCTTGGCCTCTTGCTGATCTAAACAATGCAAGTAAATCTCTTGAAAATTCTTTCCATAGATGGATCCCCCTTTAAGCATGTAGTGAGCGCTCTTCATCCTCAATGCTCTCCTCTGAGTAGCGTTCATTCATTCTAGACATTTGTTATTGAGGAGGAAGAAAATCAAGTCTATGTATTAGGGATCCTTAGTAAATGACTGGATAGCATACTATTGACAAGTAATGTTTTTTTCCACATCTTCCATTGCTTTCAATAAACCTTGCCCTCAGATAAGTTTCATCAGGTGAATCTCTAAGTCAAATTCTTGTAGAATTTCCATCCACTTTCCTCTTCACTCTCCCAATTCACTTTACATTAAGAGAGACTTCACAGCTGGATCAGGAACTATGCCCATTACATAACTTTACAAAATGTAATGGCTAAAATTTTTTACCACTCGTACCAAAGCAAAGGCTTGTTTCTCCAGTGGTGGGTATCTCACTTATGCATTCTTAAATGGAGAGATCATGAAGGCAATAGGTCTTTCCTCTCCTTCATCTCTTCGTTGTGTTAACACAACTACACATGAATGGTCAGATGCAAAAGAATAGATATAAAAAGGTTTTAAATCATCTGGGCTTGTCAAAACAGGCGCCTAAGATATTGATTGTTTGATTTGCGAGAAAGAAGATTTAGCCTCATTACTCCACTCAATCTTTTCCTCTTTCTTCATCATTTCATTTAGAGGTTTGACGATCTTTGCAAACCCTATTATAAACTTTCTAACAAAATTGATCCTCCCGAAGAAGGATCTCATTTCTTTCTTGCTGCCTTGTTTTGTTAATTTCAAGATAGCTTCCACTCGATCAGGGTCTATTGATATCCCTTCTTCTAATATGATGTGACCCAAGATTTTCCCTTTAGATACTCCAAACACACACTTCTTTGGATTGAGGGAGACACCATAGCTTATACATTTCTTGAGAACTTTTTCTAGATCCGCTGCATGGTCTTCTCTATTCTTGGAGAAGATGGTTAAATCATCCACATAAATAATTATACACTTCCCTATCAAATGTTTGAAGGCTACATCCATTGCCCGTTGAAAATTTTCTCCAGTGTTGATAAGACCGAACAACATCCTCCGATAGGCAAATGTGCCCCATTTGGTGGTGAAATTTGTCTTCATTCTGTCCTCATGACTAACAAGGACCTGATTGTACTCAGAATAACCATCAAAAAATGATATCATCTGAGACCCATTAACCTTTTGTAGCACTTCATCAAGAGAGGGTAGTGGATAATTATCCTTCAGAGAGGCTTTATTTAGATTCCTGAAATCAACACATAATCTAATTTCACCATTCTTTTTGCGTACAGGAATTAAATTTTCCATGCAGGTAGAATGTCTAACAGGAAAGATTATTCTTGCAGATAGGAGCTTTTGCAGCTCTTTCTGGATCAGGGGCTCAATTAAAGCATTGACCAGGCGTTGTTTGTGATGGAAGGGATTGGCTTTTGGCTTGAGAGGTATGGTATGTGTGATCATCGAAGTGTCAAAGGTTTTGTGGTCATCATAATTGCAAGAAATGGCTGCAATGTTCTGCTCCAAAACTTTAACTATCTTGTCCTTAATTCCTTGAGGACAAGTATTTCCTATGAGGACATTCCTTTTAGGGCCTGAGTGAATCATATTGACAGATTCATATTTCCCTCCTTCACTCTCTGTAGGCACCCTTTGATGAACCCATGGGTCAGAATCAAAAATTCTCTCCAAAGCTACCATCCCTTTTGGAATACTATTACTTTTCAAATCCAATATCCCTTCTTCACTCTCCTTCTTAGGATCCCAATCTACCTGATCTCTTTCAGATTCATCTATTATTTGTCCTTCAAAGACATCTGAACTTGCCAAAAAGGCCAATATATGTTGATCGTCATCAAATACCTAAAAATTCAGACATTATCAGGGACAGTTGGGACAGAAATCAATTCAACTGAAAATATCTTTAGATTAGATTCTTGCATGGGTTCCAATGTGCTAGCAACAACAACAAGGGCATCTACAATTTGATTAGCTTCTCGAGGGATCAGAGTAATCCCAAAGCATCAAAGTCTTCAATTGAGTTCCAAACTCTATTTCTGTACGCAACCAATCTTTTGTTATGACATGTATACTGGCTACGTACCTATTTTACGATCACTTCAGAATCCCCCATAACCGTGAGAGCAGTAACCTTATTTTTATGAGAAAACATATGTCCATGAGCAAGTGCTTCATACTCAGCCCCGTTGTTTGTGCAACCAAACTGCAACCTGTAAGACACAAAGTAAGCTTTCCCTTTCGGGTTGGTTAGTTCAATCCCTGCTCCACTTCTTGCTTTGGATTTGGAGCCATCAAATTTAGGACTCCACAATTGGTCTTTGGCTGGGAGTTCTTTCTTTTTAGGGATAACAAGGGATGAATTACATGGAATATGTGGCAGCTCGAACTTTTTCTAGTCATAAAAAATTGACTTGGGCCAAGGCTCACTTGAAGACTTTTCTATATTCACTGCTGGATCAAGAATCACTTCCTGAACAACTTCTTGGATTAACTTGCAATCCAATTCCTCTTTTATCAATGCCTTAGGCATTAGTAGAGTATTTGGGGCAGGTGTATTAGAAAATAATTGAAACACCTCAATTTCTTCTTGAATCTTAGAGCATAGAACCTAAGTTTTCTCTATTGGTGAGGAACCTTCCTCTTGAGAAAGACTAGCCTGAGTGAGAATGGTAGCGTCCTGAACTATAAAAGAAAACTCATTGATGGGTGTTTGGGGTTTCTCTTGACATATTTGTTGAGGCTGGCCTATATGATTTAAGATTTCTAGGCATGGTGATCATGTTAACTCCAAATGATTGTGATAATGAATCCTACACCAATTAGGAAGCAACAAACTGCTCAAATCGGTTTCTTCTCCTAACACCAACTTATCTTGTTGCAATTTCCTTATTAGAACTTGTTGGTTGATGCTAATCATCAGGTCATTGTGTTCTAGGGGAAATGTATCCTTAGGATTGAATACAAAGAAGGTAAAGACTTCCGCTTGTTTGTAAACTCCTATCTCAGTCTCAAAATATGCTACTTCATTTGAAGCATCATATTCCATAATCATATGTTTGAGCCTTGGTTCACTCTCAATCCTTATATGCATTGCTACCCCCTTCTACGGTAACCACATGTGAGAGAAATCCAAGGAAAAATATCCCCCAATAATTTTCATTAGCTCCTGACTTAGGAGCATACCATATGTCTCTTGGATGTCAGCCACTTGGATATCTATGTAGGTTTGGATCCTTGGATCTGATCCAACCTGTACATGCATATTCTTTAATTCTCCTACAACATTGACCTCAATTTTTTCTAACTGGATCACTTTCTTATTGGTCGGGATAGGATTTAATCCTAACTTCTTACATATTGAAAAAGGCATAACATTACCCGATGCTCTAGAGTCCAATAAACAGTTATGTAAATTCTTTCCAAAAATCCTTAAACTTAAAAGAAAAGGTGGGTTATTGGTCTTACCTTTATAGATAGCTGCATTTGTCTCCTTCATTGGAGTCACTTTACCTTTTCCCTTTAATTGGTCTACCTCCTCTAGGGCTTTCAATACCACTTCCCTTTGAGTTGGGCACCACTTCATAATGTCAAAGAATGATAATGATGTCTTTTGTTTCTACATTTCTACAATAAAATCAAAATCTGAATCATTCCTCACCTGATATTTAGGAAAAGGAGGTGGATTGCCTCTATTCTGAGGGTCATAAGGTCCCTTCGATGACGAGGGATTATTGTCTGCATTTTGGTTAGGTGGGACCATGTTGTTTGGGGGTGCAAATGTAGTGAATGGGCCCTTATTTTGATTTCTCAAAAAGTGACCACCTTTGGACTGGAAGGCTTGGGCATCATACACATCCTCCTCTGGCTCATTATCTCCTTGCATGGGAAATTGGTATTTCTCTTCAATAGTATCAAAATTCATAGCAGTACTTACTGGCCCATTATCCTGATTGCAATTTCCTGCTGGAGGATGGGAATCAACTTGTGCAATCTTTACCATTTTCTCCATTTCTGGGCAATTAACTTTAGAATGTGTTGCAATTTCATGTAGCCTGCACCAGTTAGTCATGAAATTAAGGTCAACCACATTAGCAGTATGTGATATCTCCTCACTAACAGATAATTATGGGAAAATCCCCCATTGTTAGGTCTAGTATTCCACTGCCTATTGTTGTTGTTGGACCTCTGGTTATATCCTCTATTCTAATTTTGGTAATTATGATTAGAGGATTTATGATTCTAGAAGTTACGGTTGGTGTTCTGATTCCTGGAGTAATTCCCCTGGTTGTTTGTAACCTCCCTGGTTCTGATAATTCTGGTTTTGGTTGTGGGGAGGGTTTTGCCTAAGTTGTGCCATATCATTAGACATTTGAGATAGAGTCTTCTTGAGAGTCTCTAACTCATTGGTTAGTTGAAAAGTCTGTTCATTTTGCACATTCTACACTATGGATGGGGAATGAACATGCGTTGATCCTCCCACTTGTTGTTGTTGATTTTGAGGTTGTTGGGAAGAATCTTGCATGCTATTTCCGAAAAAGGGCATGGTAGGTGGGGCTTGTAACTTAGACACAGGTATGTATTGGGAGTAAGAAATCCCTAGGATAGTGTTGTACAATGGTGGATTAGGCATCTAATAACTCATGGGAGGAAGAGTTGCTCCTAAACCTCTTGATTGCAAACTTATTTGTTGTTGCAATTTGATGGCTAAATGATAAAATTTAGATAAAGAGTCAATCTCGTTGGCAGCATAGGTTCTCTACAAGAATAAGCCAATCAAGGGATCGACAACTCTTAAATATGCCTGAATGGCCATATTGTCAGCCACTAAGTAATGATCTTGCAGTCTACGAAACATCCTTTGGAATCTAGTGTTGAATAGAGGCAATGGCTCATGGTGCTCTTTTCTTATGGTGGAAAATTGGTGATACATGATGGTAGGGTCTACGTAGACCCAAAATTGATTAATGAATGCATTTTCTAAATTTGTCTAGCCCAGGATAGATCCCTAGGGAAAATTTAAGTACCATTTATATGCCATATCCCCTAAACAATAAGGAAACAATCTACATACCACGTCTTGATGAGCGACTTGAGCATGAGTACAAGCATCCTTGAATGATTGTATATGCTCCTCAACACTTCTTGATTCACCATGCATGTACTTGGGAAAAAAAATTCTAGATTCTTCGATAGATCATGGATTCCCCTAGAATAGTCCCTAACGAAAAGGGGTTATTCACAAAGTAAGCCATGGGTAGAATTGGTTGAGCAGGTGGTGGTGATATAGGTCAAATTGGTGGTGACACTGGCCTAACTGGTGGTGGTGATACTGGCCAAGCTAGTGGTGGTGATGTAGGTTGAACTGGTGGTGGTGTACGTGGATTTGGTTAAAATCCAGGTGGAGTAAGCGGTGGTGGCAATGGTGGAATCAAAATTCTATGAGCATGGGGTCTAGGTCTAACCAGGGATTGAAGTTCTTCTAATGGTTCAGGGTTAGCAGAGGATCTGAGAAACCTCTCGTATTTCTCTAATGAGAATGACACAATGCAAGCCAGCTTGTTCCTTCAGGCCCTCCTTCTAGCGCTAGATCTATTGATGGTGAAAATGACACAAACAATGTTAAAAAAAATATCTCTACTCTATTTCTCCTAAAAAATAAATACAACATATAGTAGCCTAACTCCCAAGGTCCTGGTAGTTGGTTCTCAACTGTCTGGTGTCACTCAATTGGTCCATGCAACTGTAATATTCAAGGGGCCTTTGCTGGTAATAAGGAATGGAAGCAATGATGGATTCATCAATCTGTATTTAATGAACAAGGGGTTTTTAAATAAAATAAAAAGATAGATCAGTGCATACATCAGTGAAACATGAATAAAATTATCTAATATCTGGACATATATTTTCAACAATGAATGTTCCTCCAATAGATCAAGAAAGCCATAACATGATGAAATTTACAGAACAGTCCATACTATTGCATGCATCTATGGTGCTTAATTTAACCATCACAATCACACATCATAAATATTTTAAAGATTCCAAAAGAACAAACTCTCATTTGTTGCCAAAATCATAGATCAACATACTTTCAATAATTCAATCCATAGATAATTTAATGAAATAATCTATTAATTTGGTTCCTTCTAATGATTTTCATCGCATAAGAAACACTCATGCTTCAACACAATCACTGGCATACAGATAGATTATAATTCATTAACCTTATCCAACAAACTCAATTCCAACACCATATTGCATAAAAAACACCTGTATTTGTATTCAACTTTAACTAAAAATAACAACGTATCTCTGTAAAAACTATGAAAAATCCTATCTCCTACTATCAGGTGGCTAATCTTATTCTCATCACCCGACCTTTACAATATGGTACCCTACAATTATATATAGATGTACAAAATATGAAGTCCCCTCTATCTAAAGTCGAGATCCACCTTTTTAGGAACTTAAATTTTCTTGGAAACTCAGATCAATTGATCTCTAGTTCCCATATTCATCATGTAGTAAACTGGAGAGAAAAAGAGAGAGAAGAAAAGAAAGCCATGCGCCCATAAGACTGTCAGTCATGCATGCGGAGAAGAAAAGAAAGCCATGCATCCATAAGACTATCAATTATGCATGCAAAATTTTCTTTGAAGTGTACTCATCATAACTAGAGAAGACTTGTTGAAGCATATCCAAATCTGGTCCATCAATCCAGCTGTCTTCAAACTTGATCCTCTTCAATTCAGTAGAAGAAAACTCTCCCATGTCTCTCAACTTTATCAACTCCCTTCTAGCAGCCCTTACCTCTTCTCTAATATCCATGAATCGTTCCAACAACAGATCTTCTCCTTCATCTCCCTTTTGTATGACCTCTTTAAGTTTCTAGAGGCATCTCCTCCTGCACATCCTTTTCTGAAAAGGTCTCATCAGAATCTGTTTCAATATCATGGATCTCCATCTCCACTTCCTTTCCCTTTAAAGTTTCAGCTATGTCATGGAGAGTCCCCTTAAGCATCTCTTCTAATTGTTGCTCTGTAGGAAGGAATTGAGCAAACGACTCTCCTCCAAATGATACTAGAGTCACCGCTCCTGTTGGAACATTTTCCTCCAATGCCTCAGGTTCATCTTGAGTGGAAGCTTGCATTTCAATCTCTTCTATGTCGGGAGGGAAGAAATCTAATGTTTCTTTAGGTGGCACTCTCCTCTTAGTTCTTTTATATCCTTTTCCTTTCTTGGGAGCTGGACCTCCAAGAGCTTTAGCTATGAGAACAACCCATTGGATACTCCTATCCAGTACAGGTCTGGCTATATGTTTGATATCAATGGTTTCCTCAGCGTCCCAATCCACTGGATCCAAAATTTTTTTACCTATGTTGTGTGCCTAATAGGATGGATCCAACACTACCCTATCATCCGATAGTGCATCAGGAACATCAGTTGTCACTCCACATTCGACCATGAGTGGAACAGGTAACCTCTCATAATTCCTCTTTCTAAGGTCATACTCATCTTGGAGATCACTCCAAAAGTCTTCCAACAAGTTGAAGTGTTTATCAAAGACTAAAGCTAGCAAAGAATTCATCTTCTTCTTTGGATCAAAATACTTTTGGGCAATGTATAAGCCCAACTTCAAATGCACCAATTCACTGCAAATCACTTTAGCTCCCACAAGATGTGGGCAACTATACTCACCCAATTGCACGAGAAACTTGTGACAACCCGGTTTGTGTTTTATTGCCAGTCGGGCATTGACCCCTAGAGCTTGATAGACAAACTCCATCAAAATCATCCTGTTGTTGCAACATCTTGGAAGTAATTGGAGATGACCCTCAAATCCTGCCAACCTAAAATAAGTGAACTTGGGGTATTGGATATACCAACATCCCCATTTTGTGATAGAGGCCATGGCCTCCTGACTTAGCCTATATCCTACATCTCCATTAAGTTGGTTAATAACCACATACAAAAATGCATCATTAACCCTTCTAAAGTGTAGCTCAAAAATTTGTAGGGACAACTGGTCATAATGATTCCAAACTTTTTTTTGCCCATCAGCTTCCCCTAATATCCCTACTCTGTTCAATCCTGGGAAGATGCCTCGTCTGGCTGCTGCATAGATAACATAAGAGGTCATAAAGAAGCTCTTAGTTTCCCTTACTCTGGTCAATTGGTCATGTATGGTATTTGAGATAATCATAGGCCAATCAAATTGTTTCTTGGAATCAAAGATTGTATGAATAAATGAAAACATCCATTCCTTGAAATGAAATGCATCCTCTTTCCAAAAACTCTAGATAACATCATTATAAGATCTGATGCATCCTTTTAAAATTCTGCACTCTTTGGCTGATCTGAGAGCTTGGTCAGGGACTTCTTCTCCGTTCTTAACTATTTCTTGTTTAAGTGTGCCCTATTGGTCTCTTTGTATTTGTTATACATCTCCAAAGCCTTTGCCTCATTCAGTTGTGCAAGATTCTTTGGATCAGGGACACTGAACATAAGTTGAAACATTTGAGGAGTCAGGTCTATGATCACATTATCTTGTGAATCCACTACCTGGTGGCAGAATTATAAGCTCCAGCTGCTATCATGATCAATTCTAAGCATTGGATAGATAGAGGAAACACAGTGATGTGAGCCAAACCAGACTCAACTTTTCTTTCAGTTCTCCTTGTTACATCCTCAGTAAATTGTTTATGAGTATGGATCCTTGTAATTGAATGGGCCTAGATTGGTGTCATTATATCAGCCCAATCAGATTCCACCTTGCTAACAGTGACAGCAGGACCCCTATGGTTATACCTCAAGGTATAAGGCAGTTGTTCCGGTTTAACCTTCTTAGGCTGAGTTGATGCCTTCAAAGTTTTTGCTAGCTAAATCCTCTAAGTAGCTTCTCCTGATATTCCTGACATTCTTTAACTTCTTGCAACAAAACCTTAAATTAGATCCTTGAACAAATATAACAAAATATGCTTTAAGATCTTACCCTTCTTATATATACCAGAGGTGGAACCAAGTAGAAAACATTCTAAATAGTATCTCTTTTAAAACACTGCCGGGATCAGAGTCAAAATAGTTATTGAGATTATAGTAATAACAAGGAGGGACCAAAGTCGGAGTTGGAATAGTAACCGGAATCAGAATCGGAACGAAAACCGATTTGGTTCTATGATGATTTTCTAATTTCATATTTAGTTCTAGTTTTGGTTCCGCTTCCACCTAGGTTACAAGTATTTTGAAAGCCTGCCTTTTGTTGTAAGTGGAGTCGGAGACGGGATGGAGATGGAATCGATACTTTCTACAAAACATGGTTCAAAGTCTAAATCAATTCTGATCCCTCTTTCGCTTAAAATAACCATGACGTCAAAAAATGCTTTGATAGGATAATAAACACTAAGATCTAAGAACCAAGTCACATCAAAATGAAAGGGGCTCAAAAATAACCTATATAAGACCATCCCCATATGACTGTGAGGAAACCATAATAATTAGGGCATCATTTTTTTAAAAAAAAGTGCCAAAACCCTAACTCACTGAACCTCAATTTCAAACCATTTAGGGCACAAATTCAACCTTATTCAAACTAATCAGATTAATGCGCAACATGATTTTGAAGTAAAACTATAATTTATTAAACCCTACCCACTGTAAAAACAAAAACTAATCTACCATTAAAAACCTAGGGCATCATGATACGGTCACGATTAAAACATGAAAACGACCGTGATAAAAACAAACAAACAAAAAAACAACCAAAATGCAAGAAAAAGCAAAACAAAAATAGGAAACAAAATGAAAGAGAAGAAACACGAAGAAGATTAACTCACCAGAGAACCGTGTAATGTCCCCAATTTAGCCCTATGCTTTTCATTTGGATTTAGCTTAATTCTGGGAACTCGTAGGCTAAGCAGAAGCTCGAATCAAGGTTTCCAAACTTCTTGGAGGATGTTTTCATCTTTTTGCGGAGCTTGCACTTGGAAATGTTGAACTTGGATTTCGGATTCCTTTTGGGTTTTCTGAGAGCTTCGCGTTGGTGGTTTCGATTCGACATTCTGAGCACCTTCAGGAATTTACTATTTTTAGTAAATTCTATTTTTAGCAGTGATCCAATCAGCATAAGCTCAGTCAACTTTCCTCTTCTGGCAGTTCATTGGGCAATTCTCATTTTTGGCTTAAGGGGTTCATTTTGGAGAAATAAGTTATTTTAAGTTAAAATGTTTTATTTTAAAAATACCCTTGGCCTAGTGATATAACTTAAAAGTTGTTTTAAAGAAGGGGAATTTGAGGGGTATTTTCTCATGAAGGAAATATTTTTATATTCCTAAAGTTTATAATTGCTCAAGGGAAAATGGACGCCTATTTGAAGGAATTTATATTTTATTTAGAAAAAAAAGAGAAGTGATTTATATCTCTCAAGGAAGGTACGCCATTTTGAAGAAAGAGTTTTGGTCAAAGATTAAACCTAAAAGCAACTTGGGATTAGGGCACACTTTCTAGAAGCCTCCAAAGTCTTCTCTTCATTCTATAAAGGAGGTTCCTTCTCTTCTTTTGGAGGATCTTTGGTCTACAGTATTGTTATGCTGCCGGTTTGGCTCTGGGTTTGCTTCGAGGAATGAAGGCCTCCTAGCACGGGCATCACTTCTTGTTTGCAAGACAACAACTAGTGGTGATTCAATATAGTTTATGAGTTCTTCTTGGATATTGTGCATTGTAACCTACATTATAGATCAGTAGTTTCTGGTTTTGCATATTAGTGGATTCCTAGATATTGCATTGTTTGCTTTAGCTGATTCATATTTTTAATCATAAGTCAAAAAACATCAAAAACATTGTTCTGGGTATTAGCCCATTTCCATTTCTAGGCATAGGCGTCATCTTTCACCAATTTGCAGAATTTGTAGAGCTTGCTATGATTTTCTAGAGCAGATCGCCCTTTTCATGAAGCCGTACCATTCAGCTTGTGCATTGGGATCTGTGCATAATTAACTCAAGGCTTTAAGATCTGCTTTTTGTGTTTTATCCTAGGCGTCTTATCTATTAGAGCATATTGCATTTTGTTTCAAGATAATTGGATGAGATACGAGTGAGATATGAGCATATGAATGAATTCCATAACTGCTGGTTCTTAGTCCAAAGTGCAGATTTGTAAAGAAAAACAAAATTTGTATTGTTGATCATTGAAGGTTTATTGTCTTGGCACTTCTAACCAAGCTAAGGAGAATTATTATGATGAAATGCTAGTCCATCAAATTCCTAAGTTATTGGCAGGCGAATGATCATTATTTTTGCAAACTGGCAATAGTACTGGTAGTAATTATCAAGCTTGTTCAATTCTGTTGTAATGCTCACTTTCATTTGAAGTTATTTGTAATAGTTACATCTCCGCCCTACGGTAGCTACTTTCCCATTCTGGGTTAGCAAGCACATTCTGGGTGTTGAGTATTTTCAGCTTCAACATTTCTTTTCAAGCATTGTTATTTGTAATCACTCCGCCATATGGTCGCCCCTCACTCCATTCTGGATTGGGTAGCACATACTTGGTGTCGAGTTCCCTTTTCAGCACTTAGAGTAGAAGATCCTCTGACCCTATGCTCGCCATCATCGGCGCCATTCTTGGTTAGAGTTATAGCATAAGCAATTTGTTTTAGATCCTCTGACCAATGCTCACACCTTGCCCACATCGGGATCCTGGTGTACATTCTGGTTAGAGTTGCTTCAGCACGTTTTGGTTTATCTTCTAACCTTAACGAGTGCATTGATTGTAATTTGAATTTGAAAAAACGGAAAAAATTGGCTCGGAATATTTCAAACCGAGAGTCATGAAATCATGAGAAACCAATGATCACGCAAAAATAAAAACATTAAACAAAGCAAAAGAGAAGAACATAAACCCTACCTCAAACACAAATAAATAGGTTAACCCTCTGAGATAATTTCGTGCGTGATTATATTCCTTTTGATCGAATCACACATCCAAATGCTCCACTGCAACTTTACCTCACTCTTGATCTTTTAAACAATGATAATAACTTCTAATTAATCCCTAATTAAGGTTAAAATTGCAACTTCACGCATGCATGGCACCTATCATCAATTCCATAAATGCACCAGATCAAAGTCGGAACTACAAAGAGAACTAGCACATTACTGCTCTGTGACTTCAGTAAAGTCAATGACCAAAACAACGGGAGCAAAATCGAAGTTGAGATTGATTTAGAAACTTTGTCCAAGTTTCACATTTGGTTCCCATTCCGACTCTGATTCCGCCAACAAAGAAGAAAATAAAACAAAAATTCAAATAAAAACACGAAGACAAAAACAAGAAAAACCAAAAATAAACCTAAGTCTAAACAAACAGACCAAAAGGCGGAGGCGGATCAGGAATGGATTTAGAAACCATGAATAAATTTAGACTTAACGTCTGCTCCAATTTCGGTTCTGACAAAGACAAAACCAAAAGAACACAAAAAAGAAAAGACCATCGGGACGGGGATCAGAATCGATCTTTCAAACAAGTTTCAAAACCCGATTTAGTTCTGGTTCCGATTCCGGCTCCGACAAAACAAACCAAAGAAAACCAAAGTACTGGAGAAGAATAACTCCAAACTTTGTTTGAAAAAAGAACAAGGATAAAAACAAAAAAGGGGGACCCATTTTGACCAAGGCAAAAGATGGGGTGGTTATGCAAGGCATAACAGGAATGATGAGGAGGAGCCATTTTGATGTTGGGAAAATATGCAGTAGCATGCATGGGAGTGTCATTGACATCCTTATTCTTCCCATCAAGATGTTTTTGTCTAGGGCCTTGGAATCCTTTGTTTACATAAACATGAATTGGTTTGAGGATTCCTTGTTCATGAAGTCCTAATCCTTTACCTTGATAGTTCATGATTTTGCATATTTAGGATATATTTTACTTTAGAAATATTACACAAATCCATCATCATATAGCTAGGTGTTTTAGGATTTTTAATTTTCTCAATTGCGAGAAGATCAAATTGAACAAAGCTAGTTGAGCCCAATGGGTAGGATGTTTTCTCTTGGATGGGTTCAATGGGAGATTGATGTCATTCTTGTGCTTGTCTAGGATTAATGGGCTCAATGCGGGTTCTTTGAACTTGAATTGGTTGTGGACAAGGTTGGTCATGTATTGATGTAGGTATATTTCTCATAAGCTTGACGTCCCCTTGATCAATTAGCTCTTGGATGTAGTTCCTCGATGTTATGCATCAATAGGTGGAGTCTTTTGATTTTAGGAGGCTTATCAATCTTAGATTTTATGGAGCTTTTGAATTGCATGAAAGGGGTGTATTACCTTTTATTATCTTCTTGCACCAATTAGTTTGTAGGAATGGTGATGCTAGGGGATTTTGGATAACCTTAACATGCTTGTGCTTTCTAGGGGTGTTAGAAAACTCCTAAAATTCATATTTTTATTGTGATTCCTTGCTAGTTTCCCTTAGACAACATCCTTAATATCTAGGTTGGGTTGACTGGGTTGATTAATTCAATTGGGTTGGTTGGATTGATTAGGTTTTTCTAAGGCTTTAAAGGTTTGTTTGATGGAGGAATTATGCAAGGGGATAAGGTTACCAATTGATTTTTTAAGGCATGGAGTCGGTCAAGAGATCTTGGTTTCAATCTTGGTTTTTGTATGGAGGATCCTCTTATGGTAGAATGGTTTATTCTTGGTGAGGTTTAACACATGGGTTATTTGGGTTAGTAGTTCCTTTGGTTGATGAGTTAGGGTCTATGGAGGTTGACGGATTAAGATTGTAATAAATATGGGTAGATGGAGGGTCTAATGGATGATTTCTTATAAGAATTGATGGATGGTTGGAGGGATTGAAACTAAAAGGGATTGATATATGCTTTTTTACTAGAATTTAAAGGGATAGACAAATTAATATTAAAATGGTTGGATAATGGCTTATGGTTTGTGGGTATTAATGGATGGTTGTATTGATCACAAGTTAGGAGGGTTGAGGGATTAGGATTAATATGTATGGGTGGAGGATTTTATGGTTTAGGATTATCCATGCATGAATTTTGATTTGAAAGGTTTCCCCTATGTAAGTGTTCAAGGTTAATTTGGGGGAAGCTTGGATCCTATTCTTATAAGGTATTTGTAAGGCCACGTAACCCACTCCCTATAACAGATATGGGGGCCTCCTAGTATAAGAAAAAAATGTACTTGTTGAGTATATAACCATAAATTCACATCAAATGAGTATAGTTGTGTGTGTCTTACTTCCTAGTTTTGAATAGCAATGTTGTCATAGTACATTAGAGATGAATGGATATAGGATCGAGTTGTGTTTTGACTTGATGATACTTTCAATTGTTCAATGCTAAGAGAAAATTATTTGTTATTAATGATATTTCTTTTGTATAACAATGTTGGTTATTGAGATGACCCACCTTTGACATATTTGGTGAATATCTAGTAGTGCTATTTGTTTTGGTTCTTATGAAGAAGTTGATGAATTCTAGTTCCCATGAATACAATGTGTGACACCCTATTTGGTAGATTTAAACAATAAATTCTTCATTCATACCATTTCATATATCCTCTTAAGGTTTGACACGCATCTTTATAAGTTGCTTTTCTAATTGGTCCCATATTATGTTTACTATTGTAAATGAGATGTGTGAGTGTAAGTTCATGTTTCTTGTTATGTTATTATGATATATTAATGAATATGAGTGAGTGTGTAGGTGAATTTCAATGTGATACTAATGCATATTGCTTAACCTTGCGACACTATCGTGCAAGTGTGTCAGGAAAGTACTTTTCTTACCTTGTTATATTTTATTATTGCATAATATAGGTGTAGTAGTAATATATGATATGATGAATAATAGATAGAATAAAAAATGGAGAAAAAAAAAGAAAAAGACAAGATATAATGAACATAAGAATATAGTAAGAAAGTATGTATAGCAGTTTAATGAATTTATTAAAGTGAAGAGAAAAGAGATAAAATAAATAGAAGAAGATGAGAGAATATAAGATGATAAAGTAGATTAAAAAATAATAATACATGATAAAGGTGAAAGTAAATAATTGATAGAGAATAAAAAGATATAAGATTAGATAAGTGATAAACAAAAGAGGTCACAATATGTATACGTGAAAGTGATATATAAAGAAATAAGGGAAGATATGTGAGGGAAAAAGTAAAACAATAGAGTATATATAAAATAAAAAGAAGATAAAAACAATAAAAATTAAAAATTAAATATGAGAATGAGGATGAGATGTAGAATATTAAGGTTAATATAAGATGTAATAAATACAAAAAGGGAAGGAAGTAGCTAAAATTAAAGAGAAGATAAGATATTCGATAGAAAAAGTAAAAGAGATGAGATTAAATAATGTGTAGATAGAGTTGGTAAGGGAGTAATGGATGAATATGATAGTAAATATGAATAAGTGAGAAAGTTCATGGACATAAATGGAAAAAGAAAGGAAAACATTAGAAGTGAATAGAGGATGTATTATAGTATTGTGTGTGAAAAATATGTGAATAAGTAAATAACAACACACAATCAATGAAACAATATATTAGATAATTTAGATAAAAATTTAATCAAATCAAAACTAATAAACTCTCTAAAGTCATCCCATTATTCTCTATCCTTAAGGATTCATTAAATCATAATGGCTTTCAAATTGTGTATGCATTATGAATGTTAGAATGACAACTTGAAGAACGAGATGTTGGAAATGTAATAAATCTATTCCTACATGATGATTGATAAACTATATGATGCGATGCTATGATAATGGTGTTTTTGTATGAAGATGTTATGCTAGTGATGTAATGAAACTATAGAAATCAAAATGCAGCTAGTGGTGCAACCATGATTCTAAACTAATATGCTTCTAATTGCTAATTGCTCAATGCTCAAGTGCTTAAATGCCCAAATGCTCTAATGGAATTTCTGCAGAGTATACTTGCTCAAATTTGGGATCCCTTTGTTGTAGAATGAGGCTATATTTATAGATTTTTCAAAGCATAAAATGATGTGGCAGCAACCAATGGTCTGGATTTGATCTGGAGTAATCAATAGTGGAGGACGAAGAGGTTGGAGAGAATCATGGAGAGCGTTCCCTTTAGTAAAACATTCTTCCAAGTGTGAGGAAGAATAAATGGAGGAAGAGAGCCAAGTGTCTCAAGTTTGTTTCAAAATTTGTTGAAGATAAAGTTGAATTAATTAATTGCAATATTCCACTTTGTTGAGACACATGATGAGGTGGAAAGAGGTAAATTTGTAGAGATGTGACTAAATTCAAATTTGGAATTATTCAATTTTAGTAAGGAGATATTAATTAAATAAAACAAACTATTTGAATTTTTTATTTAATTAAAATGGAAGAATACAATTTAAGATAAGAAGAATTAGAAAATGTGAACTATATAAATAAATTTAGAATTTATTTATAAGTGAAGGAATTAAAAGATTTATTAATTAAATAACTCGTACTTAATTAATTAGATTATTCAGGCCGATTTTAGGTGTATACATTTTGCCCCCTTTGAAGTGATGTGTTTACACATTGCTTCAAAGAAAGATATGTTGTTAGTGCTAACAAAAAAAATTGATGCCCCAGACACTGATTTTTGAGTGATGATGGATATATGCCCCCTCGGGAGATAAATCAATGAATTTTTTAAAAAAATTTATGATTTTATAGTTTTTTTTTATGATTTTCGAATGATTTTAAAATTTTAGGATGATTTCAACGATTTACCTCCCAAAAATAATATTGATCCTGCCCCTGTTGATTAGTTGATTAATTAAGCACCTGACTAAAAAATAAAAAATAAAAAAATAAAACAACCCCACTTAATCCCACTCAAATCCCCTTTAAAAGGTTAAAAAGATGTGGATTAAAGCTCATCTGTGTCATTTGCATGTAGAGAATTAGAGTGAGTGAGCAACTTTTGAGAAAAATTTGAGCAAGATGATGATCCCAATTCAAACACATCGATTTGAGCACGTGCGATGCCACAACTGCCCGACAACATATGGACCTCCGGTACGTACCTCAAAAAACTTCCTCATGGATTTTGAATGTCATTTTTTCTGCATTTTTCATGTTTGAATTTGGATTTTTAGTTTTTTAGTGCATTAGGTCACCGATGTAGTGCATCTGGTCGTTGTAGTAGTGCATATAGTAGTTTAGCACATAGGGTTTTAGTTCTAGCACATAGGTTCATTTCTCTAGCGCATAGGACCTTTTAGTGCATTGATTGCATGAAGTAGCACATTGATGGGATGATTTAGCACATAGCATGATATAGCTCATTTAGGGCATGATTTAGCAGATTCAATCAAAATTTTAGTGCATATGGTAATTTGGCGCATTGATGCGACAAAGTAACATATTTGGTAGATGTTTTAGCACATAAAAGGTTTTAGCGCTTTGAGACCTTGTTTTGGCACATAGGTGAAGTTTTCTAGCGCATCCATATTTTTAGCACATAGAAGCACTGTCCTAGTGCATCCACACCAGATTGATGAATTTTTTATTAAACTCCTTGATTTGGATGATTTTTTATCGTGTCAGCCTTTGATTTGATGATGTTGATAGATTAGATGATGATTGATCTCATGATAGGTGAGATTCAATGGTAGGATAAAGATGTTTGACCTCATGATAGGTGAGGATAAATGATAGATTGATGATTGACCTCATGATAGGTGAGATTAAATGATGGACGCTCATGAGATGTAATCAAAATCTCATCAGAGCTGATTGGATTGATAGGCTAATTGATGCTTGATTGATTTCTAAGATTGTTGATTTGCGATATGTTATGATGATAGGAGCCTTCGATAATCCTAATATTGTCGGAGCATTTCCTAAGGACTTGGGATTTGATTCCACATCTGACACATGTTGATCTTGATGTGATTGGACAATGCAGATTGACCTTTTTGTTAGATATGCCCCAGCATAGGATTAACAAGGGACTTCTGACCGCTTTGGCAGAGAGGTGGCATAGTGATCATAACACCTTTCATTTGGCTGTTGGTGAGATGGCAATCACACCAGAGGACATTTATCAGATTCTATGGATTCCTGTCATTGGTGAGCTATTTATCTACGATTCCACTCAGCAAGGAGGGACTAATGCACTACAAGGAGTTTTTGAAGATGACCAGATATGCGGCTATGAGATTCCATGGTGGGATATAGTTGATGCGTATGTGACACTGCCATGTGTTCTTTATGGGTTTATCGAAGGATTTCTATGTCCCGACCATAGGTCGAAGGGACTCTCAATCGGCTAGGGTCAGATTTTGGAGAGCATGATCACACAAAGGACTTGATATGTGTGGGGATCATGCATGTTTTCATATTTGTATCACGATCTACATCAGGTTGTTTATCTCAAAGCATCCAATTTATCAGTTGGGGTTACACTGTTGCAAATATGGGCGTGGGAGCATATAGCTATCACGCAACTTGTTGTAGATAGACAGAGGCCAACTTTTCAACCATATGTTCATGGATAAATAGGTCTAGTTTTCTAGCATAAGCTAGGAAAACTAGAGTACTGAAGGAGGGTTCTTGATGATCTTGATACTGTGACATGGAGGCCCTACTTAGACTACGAGCAGTGGCTAGATAACGACATCGAGATTCCATACGTGTGCACAGCTAGGTACCTGATCGGGAGGACACCATTTGTGATTGAGATCTTCCTGTTGATGAGAGTACTTCGAAAGTATGATAGAGTATAGGGTATGCCCTAAGGAGTTTCTCTTTACGCACATTGACGAGTGGATATACCAAAATGGGGACCCACTTTATCATATGACGCATCCTGTCAGGAGTACCAGGGATTACAACCAATGATGTGGGAGTACCACCCAAAGATTATCAAGGTTGTAGTGTCAGAGGAGTATGCTCATTATTTCTTTGCGCACCCCTTCCCACGTATATCCAATCTAGACGAGTCCATACCTACACGGATGATGATGCACTGAGGCAGAGGAGGGGTGGAGGAGGTGATGATGAGGAGGAGGAGAGAGAGAGAAGTGATGAAGGAGATGACAAAGATGGGGATGGTGGAGATGGAAGTGGAGATGGAGATGGGGGTGGAGATGGTGGTGGAGATGGAGATGGGGGTAGAGATGGTGGTGGCAGACCAGTGTTCTTTCTCAGAGTTCCTTGTAGGAGGAGATCGCTAGTGGTTGTAGCACAACAACATGTGTAGATTTGGTTTCCCTCACAACAAAAAGAGGCTCAGATAGATGTGTTACATTCATAGGTTCAGGAATTATAGGGGCAACTAGCATAGATTTAGGGTCAAATGTAGACACAGGCATAGGTATAGGCACAAGTGTAGGCACAAATTACTATGCTCACCGCAGAGAGAGATAGTGATGCAAGCACACAAAGGGACTAGTAGAGAGATTGTAGAGAGTGGCAGAGGACACCTCGAAAACTGATATGATTCAAGAGGTCACACATGTTACTCGAGAGGTAGAGTACTATAGAGGACAATATCAAGAGTTAGTGCCTGCAACGCAGCGCGTCAGCTGTACACAGTCGAAATCAGGCAGGAGTCACTCTCGGACCACCAATAGGGGTGTGACACAACCACTTCCTAGAGATCCACCAGGCAGGGATCCAAGGGTAGGGCCATCTGGGGGTGCAGCATGAGGGTTAGAGAGACCGACAACATCTAGGGGGAGCACCACATAGCTCTGTTTGATCATATTTGATGTACTTGATACATTTGTATACATTTATTCACTACCATTTTTGATGATATATTTCTTCATATTTGGATATCATTGTACACTGACATTTATTTTTGAGATTATATATGAGATTCAATGATGATGATTGATTTATATGGTACCTATATGTGCTTATTATGAGGAATGTCTATGATGGATTCATTTGATTTCTTGTTCTATATGTTATGTGATGTTTTAATATGATAATGTCTTCATGATTATGTATGGATGCAATGATTATATGATGATGTATAGATGATGTGTTTATGCTATATGGAATGGATGTGATTATGAAAATGATATGTAATGCACTTTGTTTTGTATTTTTCTAATGCAAATATATGATATAATGCATGGATGGATGAATGATATGATAATGATTTATAATGTATGCATGATGTAATAATGATTATGCAACTATATGTGTGAATGATTTTGTTTTTGTTAATGTCAAGTGTACTCAATCCATTGATTAGATAGATAAAATTATTTGAGAATTTTTCCATCCTTGGAAAAATATATAAATACAGATGCAAAACTAATATGGATGCAATCTAATCTAACCATGCAGATCTAAGTATGCAACGTTGTCATTTTATTAGCCAATTTTTAATGCTTTTATCATCATTGAGCCTTTGAAATGTTGAAAGTGAGTACAAATATTGATGGTATAATTAGACCATGATGACCTGAGTACTACTTCCATGATTTTTGCTATTGCAAGTTAACACAAGCATCTAGGCATAATTGAATCGAGATGACCTGAGCATTTCTTGCATAAATAGATAAGAGTTAATCGTTTTCCTATGCAAATTTGGAATGTCATCAATGATACTTTGTAGAGCATGTCCCACAACAATTTGCACAATAGTAATGATTAACTTATAGTAAATAGACAAAGAAAAATCACACTCCTTCTTAGCTTCTCTAGTTCATGACATCCTCAAGTTGCTCCAGAGAAATGATAACAAAAATCAAGATACAACAGTTAAACATTCATGTCAAAGTGATAAAACCATTATTCATAAGAACATCATCCATTTAGATTTGTTTTGACTAATGTTGTTTTTGATTTGGATGGTTGATTCTGTCATAATTTTGATCGATGTTCAATGTTGAGTTTTTCGTTGTTCTCATGATTGTTGTGCTTTGTTACATTGTCTTACTATTTTCTTGTCTATTGGTTTAAGCTCAAAGTTTATTGCCCCTAGTGAGTTCAATATTTTTCCCCTAGACTAGGGTGAAACAAAACCACACCATCAGGATATGTACATGGGGTTCCTTCGATGATAGGAATAATGATGGCGAGAATGAACGACTGACACATGCTCAAATAGATGGAAAAGCTAATCTATCACAAATAGCGCTTGTTACCAGGTTTCCACTACTTGTTTTAATTGCACTATTTTAGATTTTATGATTTTTTTTGTTATTACCAAGACACCTGTTTGCCAATTTTTCATCAGGGTAACGATTTATTTTTTATTTTTCACTTTTTTGTATTTTCTCTTTTTCTGATTTTTTTAAATTTTTCAAGACTTTGACCGTGCACCAAATGAGCTAGGTATAGAAATTTTTGAGATGGATACTGTTGATAGGTTCCTCAAATAGATCACCTTCAGGTGTAGACAGTTGATAGGCTCCAGATCCATAGATTGATACAATGACAAAGGGACGTAGCCAGTTTGGTTCAAATTTCCCCTTCTTTTTGTGATCTTGATTTCGAGGATTCTCTTTCAGGACCAAGTCGCCGACCTGAAATGTTCTTAGTTTTAATCTATGATTATAACTCTTGGACATACTTTGTTGACATGCTTTCAAATGATCCACAACATGCCGACGACGTTCATCCAACAATTCTAGCTCATGTAGCATGTACACTCTATAATCTTCCCCTGAAATGATCCCCTTCAATGACACACAGAGTGATGGTAGCTCAAACTCGATAGGCAAAATAGATTCTAATCCATATACTAGAGAATATGGTGTGGCTCTTGTTGGTGTGTGGATGCTAGTTCTGTATGCCCATAAAGCAGGGTTTAGTTGAATGTGCCAATCATGTCCAATATCGTTGATAATTTTCTTTAAGATTTTCAAAATGGTTATGTTTGAGGCCTCTACCTCGTCATTTCCTTGAGGGTAGTACGGTTTGGAAAATCGATGCTAGATATGAAACCTTTCAAAAAGTTCTTGCACATCTTGGTTCTTGAAAGGTCGACCATTGTTAGTGACAATGGATTGTGGAATGACATGCCGACAAATGATGTAATTTAGGATGAAGGATGAATTTTTTTTTTTGGTGATTGTGGTTAAGGGAACAAATTCAATCCACTTTGTAAAATATGTTGTCATGATGATGAATTTGTGTCCATTGGATGATGACAGATGAATCTTACCTACAAGATCCAATCCCCATTGACAAAAAGGCCATGTTGATTGGAACGGTTGTAGTGCTTGTGCTAGTGCATGTATCAGATTACCACGGATTTGACATTTTTGGCATTTCTTGACAAACTAAAAATACTCCTTCTCCATGTTTGGCCAGTAATGCCCCAAATGTAGGAGTTTCTTAGTGAGATTTAGACCACTTGAATGAGTCCCAAAGATACCTTCATGAACCTCACATAAGGTCATTTTAGACACATTACATTGAAGACAATGAAGGAGAGTACCATCAAGACCTCGTCAATAAAGTGTGTCAGCTATCAGGGTATGTCGTGCAGCTTGGCGGATGAAGTTTCATTTTTGGTTTCAGGAAAGATCAGGTGGAAGGGTGTTATCTCTCAAATAAGTATAGATCTTCTCATAAATTGAAGACTCGGCATCAACTAGATGGCATATGACTTGTGATTCGGGATTATCATAAGTGAGATTGAACACTTGTTCCACCATGAACTCATAACGGCTTCATTTTTTAGGTATCTATAGGAGATAAGCAATTGTTTCTATTACATCAACAACTTTATTATCCCCTCTTAGAATCTGCTCAAATTTGATCTCAACAAAATACTTTTTGAATTCATCCACCATTTTCTTATATGGCATCAAATTATCATCCTTTGTTTGATAATCATCGTTCACCTGATTGATGACTACTTGTGAATCTCCATAGACTTGCAACTTTATGATCTTCCATTCAACTACTACTTTAATACCAATGATGAGTACCTCGTACTCAGCCATGTTATTTATGCAAGGGAACATGAGTCTATAAGACTTCGGGATGGAATGTTCTTGAGGTGTGAAAAATATGATTCCATCACCTGACCCATGTTGCGTGTATGACCCATCAAAATATAACATCCGTTGTTGTGGTGACATGGTATGGACATCTGCATCTGGAAATTCAATATGCATTAGATGATTATCTTATAGTGATGCTTTGACTAACTGATCGGCTATCACCTGAACTTTGATGGCTCTTCGTTCTACATACTAGATGTCAAATTTGCTCAAAATCATTACCCACTTGGCTAGTCTTCCTGTTAGGGAAGCTTTACTGAGTAGATACTTCAGTGGATCAATTTTAGCTATGATTTTGATTGTATGAGTTAACATGTAATGTCACAGTTGTTGAGTAGCAAAGAATACCACCAGACAAGATTTTTTAATAAAAGTGTAGTTGATTTTGTAGACATTCAATGTTCTGTTGATGTAATAAATAACCCTTTCTTTTCCTTCAGAATCTTCTTGTGCTAAGAGAGTGCCCAAAGATACCTTCGTTGTTTCTATGTATAGTAATAATGTTTTTCCTTTTGTTGGTGGTACCAGTATAATAGGAGACATTGAATACTAGTTTAGTTGATCAAAAGTAGCTTCACATTTTTCATCCCATTTGAAAGAGACATTCTTATGTAGCAAGTAAGTGAATGGATGAATTTTATCTGCCAGTTGTGCAATGAACCTCCTGATAGATTGAAAATTTCCTTATAGATATCTCAACTGGTTGATGTTCTTTGGTGGTGTCATTTCCATGATAGCTTTGATTTTGGCGGCATCCGCTTCGATGCCTTTTTCTGAGATTATGTACCCCATTAGTTTTGCTGATGTCACGCCAAACACACACTTCTTTGGGTTTAATCTTACATTGAATTTTTCCAATCGAGTGAATATTTTATCTAGGATTTCTAGATGTCCCTCCCTGGTGAAAGATTTTTCTAAGAGGTCATCTACATAGTCCTTCATAAATGTGTGCATCATGTCATGGAAAATGGTTGTCATCGCTCGTTGATATGTGGCTCCTGCATTTTTCAACCCAAAAGGCATGATGCTCTAGCAAAACATACCCCACGGACAGGTGAAAGTCATCTTATCTTGGTCTTTTGGCGCTATTTTGATCTGATTGTATCCTGAAAAGCCATCCATAAGTGATAACATGGCATGTCCTACTGTCAGATCCACAATGATGTCAATGTTGGGCAAAGTAAAATCATCCTTTGGACATGCCTTATTAAGATATCTGAAATCAATACATATTCTGAAGCTACCATTTGGTTTAGAGACCGATATAATATTTGAAATCCACTCAGCATAATCGATTGGATGGATGAATCTGACATCTAACAATTTCTTCAATTCTTCTTTAAATACCAACAAGGCGATGTGCAGATGCATTTTCCTCGGTTTCTATTTTATGAGCTTCACCCTAGGTGGTAGGGATAAGTGATGCATTATCAAATCTAGATCTATGTTTGGCATGTCAGTGTAGGACCAAGCAAATTTGACTTGTCTCTCCTCAAAGAATTTGGTGAAATCAGGTTTTTCCTGTTCTGTCAAGGATGCTTCTAGATGTAGAGTCTTCACTGTCTCTATCATACCAATGTTGATGGATTGTGTAGGTTCAACTAGTAATGATGATCTTTCATGATAATATTCAGAAATATTGTCAAATCTCTCATATTTTGGTGCCTCCAAGAGGTTTTCACCATTGGATATGCTCTTTATTTTTACTTTTTCTTGATCTAATGCTGCCATTAAATGGTTTTCACCATTAGATCAATTTTTCACATTTTTCATTTTACAGCTAAGAGATTTGACACCCTCGTGACTTGAATTTTTTTATGAGATTCTATGGTGAAACTTGTTTCTGGGTTGTCGAAACACAAGAAGTTAACAATGACATCATCATTTGAAAAGATGGGGAGATTAAGTGGCTCAGTTTGTTCCCAGTCGATAAGCTCGAGATGCATTAAGGGTAAAGGATCATCAAGTTGGTCAAGGTCAATAGTAGTGAGGGTTTTGATGGAAACGTTGTCAATTTTTTTGATAGCAATGTCAAGGTCTATGGTGTTACTCTCCTCTAATTCATCTATCTCGCTCGATGTCTTCTCATCCTCACTAGAATCGTCAATATGTTGTGATCCAAATTCAGGAGGTCTAGAACTCGAGCTTTTCCCCTTCGTACGTATTGGTGCATACCTTTGTATTACATCAACTTCTTTGTCATAACAAGATTCCTCAGATAGGGAATCCCATTCATACTCATTAGAATCTGTTTTATAACTAGCTTATAACTGTAGGATTTTCTCACAAATCTTTTCTTTTGTGTCTTCCTTTGTTTCTTATTTGTAGCCTAGTCTTATTTTGTGTTTTGGATGAATTGTGATAGCTTGGATCAGTTCTATAATACCCTCTTTTCTTTTTCCGATAGGACCTTGTCCTTCATACCCCATCTTCTCCAAGATTGTGAATCCCTTACCATATTGTTTTGTTTGTATGTTGGTAGTTGTTGATGTGGATGCTTCTTCGTCTTTGTAGAGCCAATTAAGAATAGTTTTATCTTTGGATTCATCAACTAAAGTGCCTGCTCTTACAAATCTACCATCAAAGACCATGGTAGGTTGTGAGGATTTCTTCCTTGATGTCGATGATTGTCCATATGTTCTTGGTGAAGGTAGCAACTATGAAAGACACAAGAACTGCTCCATTGAATATTCACCCATGCCTTTTTCTTGTAACTGGATCTTCTTCTGAAACTGTTTTGATAAGGAATTCAGTTGGCTTTCCTGATTTGATGGAGTAGAATCACCAACACCTTTATCCTTTAACTAAACCTTTTCCTCAAGCTAATTTGATAAAGAATTGAATTGACTCTCATTGCTTGATGGAGTAGAATCACTGATACCTTTATCTTTTGATTGACCCTTTTTCTCAAATCATTTTGACACAAAATTTAGTTGTCTTTCAATGTTTGATGAACTAGGAGTGTGAGCTTCTCTGTTATGTGGCACAAAAAATGTTGGACCATTTTAAGCGTGTCGCAATATTGAGGATTGTTGGAATAAGCTAAAATGGTGATTTCTAGTCCATTGAAAGGAAATTTCAAGCATTGGTGATACTTTGATGACACTGCTTGCATTTCATGAATCCAAGGATGTCCCAAGAGTATATTGTATGTCAAATCCTTGTCTAATACTTGGCAAACTATATCTTTCACAATTAGTCCCTGTGAAGATCTTTCCTCATCATCATAGGATTTTATAGTGATTTTTCTTTTAGCATCAATGGAATTTTCTGAATATCCAAGTGCACAAATAAGTTTCAAAGTGTAGATAGTTAGACCCACTCCACCATCTATTAGAACACGTTTTAACCTATGTTTATGAATTAGAACCTCAATGTGGAGGGCAACATTGTGCGGATGGGTAAGTGATACATCGTCATATTCAAAAAATGATAGGAAATGAGGTGTGGTCAAGTGTCCCACCATAGCTTGGAACTGACAAATTTCTAGATTATTTGGTATTGTGGTGGCTACTAGAGCTTGTTCTAGAATCTCCTTGTGAGCTGAAATTTTTTTGAGAAGTTCCAATATTGATATTTGAGCTAGGATTTTCTGCAATTGATCAACTATGTTGTATTGGCTTGATGAGCAATAGGTGTTTTAGATGTAGCTCATTTCAATATTACTTTGACCTGCCCTCTTGTGGTTGCATTGACTGATTGATGGTCTTGTTTTTCTTTGATTTTAATGACATTAATCTGATTATCAGTTGCAACAATGTTTGTGATCATATTTAATGGTATGATGTCATTGATTTGATTTGATTTGATTTGAGGTTGATATTGATGTCATTAAGCTGATTTTTAGTCGTAACAATGTCATGAGTTTGATTATTAACTGCAACAATGCCATTAGTTTGATTACCAACAACAACAATATTTCATCTATCATCAATTTCAATGTCATTGTTCTCATCTTCAACTGCAGAAATATGAAGGATAGTGGTGTCATAAACATAGTTCACATTTTTTCCTTTGTTGTTTGTAGAAGAAGATTCTCCCTTTTCATAATTTGGCAAAGGATTCTTGAATACTCCATGATCATTGTTTGTTTGAGGTCTTTCTACAAATATTGTCTTGTTATCAATCAAATCTTGTACCAAATGTTTCAATTGCATGCAGTCATTTGTTTTGTGTCCTTTGTTTCGATGAAAATTACAGTAGTATGCATCATTCCACCAAGATGGTTTAACTCTTGGTTCCCAATCTCTTGCTTTTGGTACTGTTATAAGTCTATGTGTGAGAAGCTCTCTTAATGTTGATTTGAGTGACTGTCCCAAAGGTGTGAATCTTCTTCGATTTGATGGTTTTTGATATGGTAGTGGTTTAGATTCAACATTGTTTTGATTACTATTTTGATTGGTGTTTTGGTTGTTGTTTTGATTGGTCTTGGTGGTAGTTGTTGTCAAGTTAAATACTGGTTTTGTATTTTGTGTTTCAGCTGCAACATCATCATTACCAGTATTTTTATTTCTTTTCCAGAATTTTGGTTTATCATTGTTGTTGTAATGATTGGAAGATTTTGTGTTATTTGATCCTTCATTGCAGATTTTTAAAACTCCTCTCTTGACCAAGGCTTCTTCAATTTTAATTCCATTTTAAATCATTTTCTCAAAGGTGGGTGGGCATTGCAATTCAAGTCTATAGCTCATCTCATCATTTAGATTGTCAATGAATATTTCCATATTTTCCTTTTCAAGTATGGGACGAGCATATCTTGCAAAAAAATTTCTCCATCTTTGTAAAAATATGAGAAATGATTCATCCTTTTATGTTTTGTACTGCAAAGGTCTTTCATGGTAATTTCATGTTGGATGTTGTAGGAATATTGAGTGATGAATTTATTGACCAACTCTTCAAAGGACCTAATGCCTGGTGTGAGTTGTGAAAACCATTGCATGCATTGTCCACCCAAGATTCGTGGGAACAATCTCATCAAGTAAGTCTCTTCATGTGCAAACTCTAAGCTCATTGTTCAAAATTCCCTCACATGATCTATAGGATCAGTTTTACCATTATATTTATCATACTTTAGGAATTCACAATTCTTAGGAAAGAGTATCATGTTTACAACTTGATCAAAAGGATATGGGCAAATGTCTTGTATCGAGTATCTTTTTATGGTTCCTCTTTGCATGTCTTGAATCTATTGCTAGATATTTTTCATTTTATTAGTCAAAGCAGCCACTGGATCTATGTTTGGTGGATCAGTTTCAGTCCTTTTGTGTGCTCCTTTCAATTGAGTAACATCAAAGTCATTAGACAATTTGACACCTTATTTAGCCAACATTAACAAGTATTTTCTCCATCTTTTTCTAAAACTTTTTCCATGAATTTGTGGAAGTTAGGATCTTGTTGTGCAGTTTGGATGTCTTCCTTAGTTATTTCATCACCTTTAGGTTGGTGGAATCTATGAAATGGGTTTTCTTCACCTTCAGCCATGGTGTTTTGAATTTCAATTTCCTTTTCCTTAAGTTTTTGCTTTTGTGATCTTGTTAAAACAAGCATGCAAGTGTAATAATTTTCACTAAACTTGGATCTTTGTTTGGAAGAGTGCCATGGATAATAACTAAGTCAAAAAGAATGAAAAATTCTATTGATGAGACTAAGTTAACTATGATTATACAACTTTGTTTCGTGATGGAGGATGATAAATCCTGATGATGAAACTTAGCTTAACAATCAGTTGTGTTTGATGATTTAGACACTTTAAGATGGTAGATCTTAGTTTAATTAAGATAATTTCACTTGTAAAGACCAGTTTCAATCAAGTTTAAGACACTGTTGTGACTGAGGAATGGTTTTGTTTTGAAAAGGATCATGAAATGTTAGTTTAATTTTTGAACAAATAGTGAATTTAGTTCTCTAGTTTTGAATTAATCGGATGCGCTAAAATAGGGTACATATGCGCTAAAAGATGGAATGGATGCACTAAAAGATGGGTTAGATGTGCTAGATTATCCCCTAGATGTGCCAGAAAATGGAATCAATAAGCTAAACAATGGATCAAATGCACAAAAACATGGACTGAATGCACTAAAAGATGGGTTATATGCACTAGAAAATGACTTAGATGCACCAAAAAATGGGCTATATGCACTAAAGAAAACCAGTGATGCACTAGAATACCCCTAAATGTGAGTTCAATTGAATTCTCTATTGGACTATCAAGCAAATGCACTAAATGGATGAGTAAATGCACTAAAAAGTGGAATAGATGCGCCTGAAAAAGCCTCAGATGCACTAAAACATGGACTAAATGCACTAGAAAATGACTTAGATGCACTAGACAATGGATCAAATGCGCTAAAATGGAAGTGTTCACTATTTTAACAGTCTGTATGGTTATTTTGTTTTTAATCATTAAAATGGATGTTTCTAGGGAGTAATTTTTTTATCAATGATTGTTTGTTTGGTTTTCTTGTTTGTGAATTTTGTGAATTAATTGTTTTTAAATGGACGATTTCTTGGATTATGACTTCAAACACAACAAAAAGTTGTAAAACAATTGTTTCTAGCCTAGGAACTAAAACATTAAGTGTCTGTTCAAGAATCTGGTCTGATTCCTTTGATTTCCATAGGTATAGCACAAGAGAAACCAAATCAAACACTTTTCTAATGTCAAGGGTCACTCATAATATCACAACCCAAATCTTAAAACTATGTAAGCTCACACATCCATGTCACCCCCTAGAGAGCGCTCATGTTTTTTCCTTTCCCGAGTCTTAACCAAAGTCGAATCCTCCACTTTTGGCCAGTAATCCCTAATAGTTATATGGTGAGTATCTTGGTGGCAGATTCTTCCCTCCCCTTGCATCATGATATTAAGAATGTTCAGAAGCTGACTCGGCTGGCTTCTACACTTAAGGTTCGTAGTAAGGGTTTATGTTTGGTACAAAAAATGATAAACTCCCTCAGGAGACCTCCCAACCTTTAGAACAAAGGCTTTGGGGATGGCTATCTTGTACATTATCGTTGAATTGTGGGTTGAAAAACTTGGCTTTAGTTGTTCCCACTTAGGTCGTTCCTGTAGGGTGAGTTTTTTTCCCACTATGACAGGCCTTCTAAAGGTGTTAACAAATCATAAAAGATTGAGTCTGACATTCTGGTCACCCAATGAAGGGGAGAGCATAGGCCTATCACTTTACAAGCACAGTAGACAAGGGGTTGATTAACCTTCTAATTAACTAAATGCCTAATTTAATCAAAAGAAGACAATAAAATAACTCTAGCCCCTGCAAATACCATCAATAGTTTCATATATTTATCTTTGACGAGCGCATTAAGCACCTACAACATAGAAAATATTGATTAGTTCTCGAAATTTTGAATTTCTGCAAAATAAGTCAAATGCACTAAAATATTAACCATATGCGATAAAAGATCAGACAGATGCACTAAATGAACTACTATATGCGCTAGAGAAACTATTGAATGCACTAAAATAAATTCCAAATGCGCTAAAATAACCCCTGAATGCACTACAAAATAAGCTAGTTGCGTTGAAAGATGGGCTAGATGCGCCGTAACAGGGACCGAAGGCGCCAAAAGATGTTTTGTATGCATTGAAAGAGCTCACAGATGCACTACATAGAAGTTCATGTCCAACCTGTTCACGAAAAACTTTCTAGAAATTGTTAAAAATGGGGCTAGGCCCATGGTGAGCAAGGAAAACTTTAGTGTTGAATATTCGCCAATTAGCTAATAATAGAAATTAGGAGCTCCAAAAATGGCGAATAGTACAAGCTAAAACGAAGACTAAATCGCTAGGGTTTTACGAAAAAATAATTTTATCTCATTTAATTCGCCATGTAAACGATGCGTCATCAAAACTGATTCGCCAGTAGTTTATACAATAACTAAATTTTTTAATTATATTCGCCAGTAATATTATATTCCTCCGATTAATTTTGGAACAATATCACCACTAATAATAAAATACTATTTAATTTTAGGAATATTTTATTTTATCTATTGCCATAGATTAGTTTTTTAATCGAACGGTTGCAGGTTGATTCCAGGCCCTAATACACATGTGCCTTTTAAAAGGCTTGTTGAGGCCCGAAATTTGTTTTGGGCCACACGATTAGATTTAATCGTGTGGCCCAAAACAAATTTCGGGCCTCAACAAGCCTTTTAAAAGGCACATGTGTATTAGGGCTTGGAATCAACCTGCAATCGTCCTTCGTTCTATGTGTATTAGGGTGCGGAATGAACTTGCAACATGAGAGGGTTCCGACGATGAAGCATTGTTAGGCCGATGGTATTGAATTTTGTTAGGAATGGGGGAAGATCTGCCCCTCAACCCTACCTGTATCGTGATAGGAGCGCACCGAGATTCACTAGGATTCACCACTATGATTATTATTTTTACCAATTATTCATTAAGATTCGCCAGGATTTTACAATTTTTTTTAATACAATGCATAAAATTCGCCAAGAAAATTAATATTTTTTTTCAAATAAAAGGAAAGATTCGCCAGGATTTTACACCTTTGCCGAGGGGGGGGTTTCTTAAAGTTATCCCTGATGGTGAGCGCCAATTTATGTGTGTGAAAAATATGTGAATAAGTAAATAACATCACACAATCAATGAAACATTATATTAGAGAATTTAGATAACAATTTAATCGAATCAAAATAAATAAACTCTCTAAAGTCATCCCATTGTTCTCTATCCTCAAGGATTCATTAAATCATAATGGCTCTCAGATTGTGTATGTACTATGACTGTTAGAATGACAACCTGAAGAACGAGATGTTGGAAATGCAGTAAATCTATTCCTACATGATGATTGATAAACTATATGATGTGATGCTATGATAATGGTGTTGTTGTATGAAGATGTTATGCTAGTGATGTAATGAAACTAAATAAATCAAAATGCAGCTAATGGTGCAACCATGATTCTAAACTAATATGCTTCTAATTGCTAATTGCTCAATGCTCGAGTGCTTAAATGTTCAAATGCTCTAATGGAATTTCTGCAAAGTATACTTGCTCAAAGTTGGGATTCCTTTGTTGTAGAATGAGGTTGTATTTATAGATTTTTCAAAACATAAAATGATGTGGCAGCAACCAACAGTCTGGATTTGATCTGGAGCAATTGATAGTGGAGGATGAAGAGGTTGGAGATAACCATGGAGAGTGTTCCCTTTAGTAAAACATTCTGCCAAGTGGGAGGAAGAATAAATAGAGGAAGAGAGCCAAGTGTCTCAAGTTTGTTTCAAAATTTGTTGAAGATAAAGCTGAATTAATTAATTGACATATTCCACTTTGTTGAGACACATGATGAGGTGGAAAGAGGAAAATTTGTAAACATGTGACTAAATTCAAATTTGGAATTATTCAAATTTAGTAAGGAGATATTAATTAAATAAAACAAACTATTTGAATTTTTTAATTTAATTAAAATGGAAGAATACGATTTAAGATAAGAAGAATTAGAAAATGTGAACAATGTAAATAAATTTATAATTTATTTATAAGTGAAGGAATTAAAAGATTTATTAATTAAATAACTTGTATTTAATTAATTAGATTATCTAGACCGATTTTAGGTGTATACAAGTATCATTGAGTAGTATAAAAGTAATGATGATTAATAAGAATAGTTGAATAGTATGTATAAAGGGAGGAAATACGCATAGTTAATAACGAAAAGAAAATTTAAAGTTAGATAGAGGAAACCATATGAATGTAAAAATAAAAATAAATAAAGAATAGGTATAAGAGAGAAATAAGAGGTAAAAAAATAAATAGATAAGCAATTATGCTATAGATAAGATATAGATAATATATAGGAGAAAATATAAAAAGAAAGAAGTAAAGTTGTGAAGTGTGAATGAAAATATATTGAGGAGTAAATAATAAATATAAATGCAGTATAGTCAATGAAGCCCAAATATTCCTTCTAATTATAACAGTAGTATTTCTCACACTCGAAATAGATGCCTTTTGTAACTGACTCCTTTTTGGCATGTATTTGCTAATTTAGAAGTCAGACATTTTGATAGATTTTTCTATTTTGGAAATGAGACTAAATTATAAGAGTTGCTAGATTGTATTGTATTGAGAATTAATAAATGAGATTCCCCTGTTGAAAGTGGATGTAGTCTATAAGACAAACCACTATGAAAATCCTGTGTTCTTGTTTTGTTCATTTTATTTTCTGCAATATTTTTCTTTCGTTTATTCTATTGTCATTAAATTCAACAAT